>CM034531.1:36928454-37036445 GCA_020002185.1 Paraescarpia echinospica
ATCAGTGACAACTAAAGGGATGTGTAGCTGTGCTGTGTGATCAGTGACAACTAAAGGGATGTGTAGCTGTGCTGTGTGATCAGTGACAACTAAAGGGATGTGTAGCTGTGTTGTGTGATCAGTGACAAGTAAAGGGATGTGTAGCTGTGTTGTGTGATCAGTGACAAGTAAAGGGATGTGTAGCTGTGCTGTGTGATCAGTGACAACTAAAGGGATGTGTAGCTGTGTTGTGTGATCAGTGACAACTAAAGGGATGTGTAACTGTGCTGTGTGATCAGTGACAACTAAAGGGATGTGTAGCTGTGTTGTGTGATCAGTGACAAGTAAAGGGATGTGTAGCTGTGTTGTGTGATCAGTGACAAGTAAAGGGATGTGTAGCTGTGTTGTGTGATCAGTGTCAAGTAAAGGGATGTGTAGCTGTGTTGTGTGATCAGTGACAAGTAAAGGGATGTGTAGCTGTGTTGTGTGATCAGTGACAACTAAAGGGATGTGTAGCTGTGCTGTGTGATCAGTGACAACTAAAGGGATGTGTAGCTGTGTTGTGTGATCAGTGACAACTAAAAGGCTATGTGTAGCTGTGTTGTGTGATCAGTGACAAGTAAAGGGATGTGTAGCTGTGTTGTGTGATCAGTGACAAGTAAAGGGATGTGTAGCTGTGTTGTGTGATCAGTGACAACTAAAGGGATGTGTAGCTGTGTTGTGTGATCAGTGACAAGTAAAGGGATGTGTAGTTGTGTTGTGTGATCAGTGACAACTAAAGGGATGTGTAGCTGTGTTGTGTGATCAGTGACAAGTAAAGGGATGTGTAGCTGTGTTGTGTGATCAGTGACAACTAAAGGGATGTGTAGCTGTGCTGTGTGATCAGTGACAACTAAAGGGATGTGTAGCTGTGCTGTGTGATCAGTGACAACTAAAGGGATGTGTAGCTGTGTTGTGTGATCAGTGACAAGTAAAGGGATGTGTAGCTGTGTTGTGTGATCAGTGACAAGTAAAGGGATGTGTAGCTGTGCTGTGTGATCAGTGACAACTAAAGGGATGTGTAGCTGTGTTGTGTGATCAGTGACAACTAAAGGGATGTGTAACTGTGCTGTGTGATCAGTGACAACTAAAGGGATGTGTAGCTGTGTTGTGTGATCAGTGACAAGTAAAGGGATGTGTAGCTGTGTTGTGTGATCAGTGACAAGTAAAGGGATGTGTAGCTGTGTTGTGTGATCAGTGTCAAGTAAAGGGATGTGTAGCTGTGTTGTGTGATCAGTGACAAGTAAAGGGATGTGTAGCTGTGTTGTGTGATCAGTGACAACTAAAGGGATGTGTAGCTGTGCTGTGTGATCAGTGACAACTAAAGGGATGTGCTTAACTGTATTTGTGTGATCAGTGACAAGTAAAAGGGATGTGTAGCTGTGCTGTGTGTGATCGGAAGTGACATATAAATGGATGTGTAGCTGTGTTGTGTGATCGAGAGTGACAACTAAAAGGATGTGTAAGCTGTGTTGTGATCAGTGACAAGTAAAAGGGATGTGTAGCTGTGTTGTGTGATCAGTGACAAATGGGGATGTATGGCACATGTTGTGTGTGATCAGTGACAAGTAAAAGGATGTGTAGCTGTGCTGTGTAGTGATCAGTGACAACTAAATGGATGTAGCTGTGTTGTGTGATCGAAGTGACAACTAAAGGGATGTGTAGCTGTGCTGTGTGATCAGTGACAACTAAAGGGATGTGTAGCTGTGTTGTGTGATCAGTGACAATTAAAGGGATGTGTAGCTGTGCTGTGTGATCAGTGACAAGTAAAGGGATGTGTAGCTGTGCTGTGTGATCAGTGACAACTAAATGGATGTGTAGCTGTGTTGTGTGATCAGTGACAACTAACGGGATGTGTAGCTGTGTTGTGTGATCAGTGACAAGTAAAGGGATGTGTAGCTGTGTTGTGTGATCAGTGACAACTAAAGGGATGTGTAGCTGTGCTGTGTGATCAGTGACAACTAAAGGGATGTGTAGCTGTGTTGTGTGATCAGTGACAACTAAAGGGATGTGTAGCTGTGCTGTGTGATCAGTGACAACTAAAGGGATGTGTAGCTGTGTTGTGTGATCAGTGACAACTAAAGGGATGTGTAGCTGTGTTGTGTGATCAGTGACAAGTAAAGGGATGTGTAGCTGTGTTGTGTGATCAGTGACAACTAAAGGGATGTGTAGCTGTGTTGTGTGATCAGTGACAAGTAAAGGGATGTGTAGCTGTGTTGTGTGATCAGTGACCAATGCTGTGCTGTGTGATCAGTGACAACTAAAGGGATGTGTAGCTGTGTTGTGTGATCAGTGACAAGTAAAGGGATGTGTAGCTGTGTTGTGTGATCAGTGACAAGTAAAGGGATGTGTAGCTGTGTTGTGTGATCAGTGACAAGTAAAGGGATGTGTAGCTGTGCTGTGTGATCAGTGACAACTAAAGGAATGTGTAGCTGTGTTGTGTGATCAGTGACAACTAAAGGGATGTGTAGCTGTGCTGTGTGATCAGTGACAACTAAAGGGATGTGTAGCTGTGTTGTGTGATCAGTGACAAGTAAAGGGATGTGTAGCTGTGTTGTGTGATCAGTGACAACTAAAGGGATGTGTAGCTGTGCTGTGTGATCAGTGACAACTAAAGGGATGTGTAGCTGTGTTGTGTGATCAGTGACAACTAAAGTGCTATGTGTAGCTGTGTTGTGTGATCAGTGACAACTAAAGAGCTATGGGTAGCTGTGTTGTGTGACCAGTGACAAGTAAAGGGATGTGTAGCTGTGTTGTGTGATCAGTGACAACTAAAGGGATGTGTAGCTGTGCTGTGTGATCAGTGACAACTAAAGGGATGTGTAGCTGTGTTGTGTGATCAGTGACAACTAAAGGGATGTGTAGCTGTGCTGTGTGATCAGTGACAACTAAAGGGATGTGTAGCTGTGTTGTGTGATCAGTGACAACTAAAGGGATGTGTAGCTGTGTTGTGTGATCAGTGACAACTAAAGGGATGTGTAGCTGTGCTGTGTGATCAGTGACAACTAAAGGGATGTGTAGCTGTGTTGTGTGATCAGTGACAAGTAAAGGGATGTGTAGCTGTGTTGTGTGATCAGTGACAAGTAAAGGGATGTGTAGCTGTGCTGTGTGATCAGTGACAACTAAAAGGCTATGTGTAGCTGTGTTGTGTCATCAGTGACAACTAAAGGGATGTGTAGCTGTGTTGTGTGATCAGTGACAACTAAAGGGATGTGTAGCTGTGTTGTGTGATCAGTGACAAGTAAAGGGATGTGTAGCTGTGTTGTGTGATCAGTGACAACTAAAGGGATGTGTAGCTGTGCTGTGTGATCAGTGACAAGTAAAGGGATGTGTAGCTGTGTTGTGTGATCAGTAACAACTAACGGGCTACGTGTAGCCGTGTTTTGATGGCTGTTACCTTGCCACAAGCCCTGCAGTGGTGTCTACGGAAGGTGACCGTGAACTCAGCTGTACACAGCATACACATGGAGACACGCGCATCAGGGATCCACACTGGGGCTCGACTCCCCAACTTGAAGTCTGCATCCATCTCAATCTGTAGAGAAATATTGAGATGACCTTACAAGGAACTCCTTAACTAACAACTAACTATGGTTATAGTGGAGAGACATGGCGATACATCCTGTCACACCGAATCAGGAATCACCATTATAACCTGACCTATCTCATGACACTTAAACACTGATTCACTTTACTTACGTGTAAAAATATCTGTAGTAAAATTGGAAAGATTTACGATTTAACCAAATATATATATATATATGTGGCCTATCTTAACAAAATGAGTCACACGTCGGCTTTTTCCAATATTGAGTTATTTACATCATTTGAAAGAGCAGTCTCAACTTTCATATAAGAAGACAAGAAGATATCTCAATTATAACTGAAGTTACAGGTGGGGTTAAAATCTTCAAACCCAGAAAACGGCCTTCAAAGTTTAAGCGACACATTTGTTGTGTTACAAGTAATGTACTTAAGTTACCATGCACAAATCTTGCTGAAATTTTGACCACTCGAAAATGGCATTCTGAAGACAATGTGTTAATATGAAAACAAGATCTTTGTTAGAAATAAAATAGCAGTACAATTAATTGTTTGTGTAATTACCACTATTGTTACAAAAGCTAAAACTTTGCTGCACTATTATACATTATGCCTTAGTTAGCATTGTCATATCTGGATGATATTTGGAACACTTGACGCTAATGGCATCCTCATAACACTACATCAATATACAAACCAAACCTTTGTCAGAAATAAGTTAGCAACAAATTAATTGCTTGTGCAATTACTGGCATTGTTAAGAAAAGCGAAAACCGGCAGCTCTTGTGCAATTACACATTACATTTTGTAGAGGTAAATGTCACTAGTGGGTCAGTAAAAATGTTATTATTTTTATTATTAGTTTTGTATTATTATTTTTTTTTTAAACAACTTATTCAGATTTATGAAAACATAATGAACATATTCGTAATCTTCATGGTAATTAACAAGAATTTTAATACCAAAGAACAATGTAACTACATAACGACAACAGATCGGTGACAATGTCCAGTAAGTCAAGTGTAGCTTCCAGACTGGCCACATCCTCGCTTGTGTGCTATCGGCATGGCAGGGCACGCATGGCCTCGGGTGCAGGGAATGCCTACTCAAGTGCAGCCGCAGTAGTTTCACATTGTGGCTCCTGTTCACCAGATGGTCCAACAACAGGGTCAATCTCCGGCGACGCCCAGACTCCTACTAAACAGGCGGTCCTGTAATAGACGCAACCTCCTCGGCTGGACTTGGACAGAGCACATCTTCGAAGCCACGCCGCATTCCATTGTTGCTTCGTTATAAACAACTATCTGGGTCACAAGTGACAGTGCTGACGCAGTGAAAATACAAAGTGCGCCTGTGTGCATAGAGAATTATTCAAATTACCTCTTCACTGAACCAATGTGTGAAACCGCTTGGGTCACATGATCTGAACTTGTTTACACATCTGGCATTAGAGGGGGTGTGTTCCTTGCCTTCTGTAGGTCACAGTTTGCATTTATCAGCATATATGTGCCCATACTTGGAAAGACGACGTGTCAAGCTTCGAGGGGATACCAGATTTGTTAGGGATCATCCCAAAGATGACGGCAAAGAATTGGCATTTTCAACTTTGTTTTACGGAAACCAAGCAGGACTCTTTGCACAGCTCCTCAGAAATTATATTAAAATACATAAAACAGAATTAGAAAGGAGCAGTGGTGGCAATCGATAAAACAAATATTAAGGAATCATTTTAAGGGGAAATCAAAAAATCTGTACATTCGCAATTTTGTTTACATAAATGGCATTTACGGAAAATCAGTTTTACCCACATCCGACTCATTTCATTAAGATGGGTCACATATATATATATATCATATATATTTCTAACGGCAGCATAAGCAGACCAAATATGTATACTGCACCACTTTAGGCAGACCGCTGTTTTAGGCAGACCCAAGCTGGTTTGTCTAAAGTTTTGACCCCACATTGCATGGATAATTCATGTTAGTTTAAAATTCGAACTGGTAGTATATGTAGCATAACCAGAAATATATGCAAATGAATTATTTGCACCAAAAAAAAATATTTTTGGTGATTTTGAGTGCATTGTTTTCGGATGTTGTATATCCTATCTCTCTTAATGGAACAGTCTGTCTATGTTGCCTTTAGGACTATATATATGTATATATATATATATATATGTATATATATATATATATGTATATATATATATATATGAGATATATATATATATACATATATATATATATACATATACATGAGATATATACACACACATATATACATGAGTAGAAGAGTGACTGACATAGGCGAGTGCTGGCAAGTGACTCCTCTTCAGGTCGAAGCTGTAGCGTTTCTGCTGGTGTTCCTCAATAGCCTTCTGCAGTGCTTCCAACCACTCGTCTCGTTCCTCCGATGTCCTGCAAGTAGTCACAACTCAACAAACTCGCTTCTTATATGCACTAATCTCCAAAACAGTTTATGCAAACTTTTGACCTCACTTGATTGCTAAACTTCAGATTAAACAGCAAGAACGACATGATTGTTCTTTTAGTATCGATTTTTATTTTTAGTATTTTTTCTTGATAACTTAAAGTTTATATATAAAGATTCTGTTATTTTGAAAATAGCCCCAACTGAACAGATGGGTGATAATATGTGAAGTTTGATTGATGAATTGGACAAACCTGGCAGAGATGGTGAACGACCGGCGAGTTGAGATGATGCTGAACTCATTCTGGAAGGCTTCCTTCAATGGTTTACTCACCTACACACAACCACACCAGTTACTTCCCTACTCTCATACTGGTTAGTTACTTCCTTACTCTCACACTGGTCAGTTACTTCCCTACTCTCATACTGGTTAGGTACTTCCTTACTCTCACACTGGTCAGTTACTTCCCTACTCTCACACTGGTCAGTTACTTCCCTACTCTCATACTGGTCAGTTACTTCCCTACTCTCATACTGGTTAGTTACTTCCTTACTCTCACACTGGTCAGTTACTTCCTTACTCTCACACTAGTTAGTTACTTCCTTACTCTCATACTGGTAAGTTACTTCCTTAATCTCACACTGGTAAGTTAATTCCCTACTCTCATACTGGTAAGTTACTTCCCTACTCTCACACTGGTCAGTTACGTCCCTACTCTCACACTGGTCAGTTACTTCCCTACTCTCATACTGGTTAAGTACTTCCTTACTCTCACACTGGTCAGTTACTTCCCTACTCCCACACTGGTCAGTTACTTCCCTACCTTCATACTGGTTAGTTACTTCCTTACTCTCACACTGGTCAGTTATTTCCTTACTCTCACATTGGTCAGTTATTTCCTTACTCTCACACCGGTCAGTTACTTCCCTACTGTCACACTGGTCAGTTACTTATCTACTCTCACACTGGTCAGTTACTTTCTTACTCTCATACTGGTGAGTTACTTCCTTACTCTCACACTGGTCAGTTATTTCCCTACTCTCACACTGGTAAGTTATTTCCCTACTCTCACACTGGTCAGTTATTTCCCTACTATCACACTGGTCAGTTACTTCCCTACTCTCACACTGGTTAGTTACATCCTTAATCTCACACTGGTTAGTTACTTCCCTACTGTCACACTGGTCAGTTACTTCCATACTCTCATACTGGTCAGTTACTTTCCTACTCTCACACTGGTCAGTTACTTCTTTACTCTCACACTGGTCAGTTACTTCCCTACTCTCACACCGGTCAGTTACTTCCTTACTATCACATTGGTCAGTTACTTCCTTACTCTCACACTTGTCAGTTACATCCTTACTCTCATACTGATCAGTTACGTCCTTACTCTCACACCAGTCAGTTACTTCCCTACTGTCACACTGGTCAGTTACTTCCCTACTCTCACACTGGTCAGTTACTTCTTTACTCTCACACTGGTCAGTTACTTCCTTACTCTCACACTGGTCAGTTACTTCTTTACTCTCACACTGGTCAGTTACTTCCTTACTCTCACACTGGTCAGTTACTTACTTACTCTCACACTGGTCAGTTACTTCCCTACTCTCACACTGGTCAGTTACTTCCTTACTCTCACACATGTCAGTTACTTCCTTACTATCACACTGGTCAGTTACTTCCTTACTCTCATATTGATCAGTTACGTCCTTACTCTCACACCGGTCAGTTACTTCCCTACTGTCACACCGGTCAGTTACTTCCCTACTCTCACACTGGTCAGTTACTTCTTTACTCTCACACTGGTCAGTTACTTCTTTACTATCACACTGGTCAGTTACTTCCTTACTCTCACACTGGTCAGTTACTTCCCTACTCATAAACTGTTCAGTTACACATCAAACCCCATATCCTTTTTCATATTTGTCTGTAATTGTCTTTTATAAAATGCTGGATCTGTTTTTCGTTCCAGGTCATTTTGCCAACTATCAGCTGTCATGTTGAAATAAAGCAACAATTATTTTGTCTACGAACATAAAAATGTAGGGTGTTCAGTCATTTGTTATTACTCTTAACAGACACCAGATTGTCTCATTGTTTTTTTTTTTAAATAACAGCACCAAATTAGGAATAAGTATATTTGAAACAAATATGCTGCTGGAGAGAGAGATAGTGAGCGAGCGAGAAGATGCAAGCGAGAGGAGCAAGAGCAAGAACGATAGAGAGGAGTTGTCTGTACCTTCATGCCACTCAGAGGTAACTCATTGTTCAGCTTGTAGCCACCCGACACTTGAGTCGTGTACAGCAGGGCATCATTCAACTGAAACGTATCACACATGAGTTAGTAATTAATCAATATCTCTAATCATAATTACATAGATTTCTTTATGTAGAAAAACTACACACATAAATATATCTCATCATATAATCAACCAGTGCAAAGAAGATTATAATTATATTCATGTGAAAATATTGGTCTTATAAATCATTACTGAATATTCAGTTTTCATACAAGCTAACAGTAATTATTATCGTGATCATTATAATGTTTAATATGATTATTCCTTTAAGGAGCACAATTAACTATCTCATCAAACTCTTCATCTTAGTTCATAAACTCTTTTTCCATAGTTCATGAACTGCTTCACCACAATTCATGAACTCCATCATCACAGTTTGTGAATTATTTATCTATTTCACAGTATAACTCACAGTAGTTCATGGACTCTGTCACCTTAGTTCATGAACTCTCTCACTCACCACAGTTGATGAACTCTCTCACCACAGTTCATGGACTCACTCACCAAAATAAACCTGCGAGGTTGCATTTCCTTGCGTGACAACTTCATCAAGATGCCCTCCTTAAGGAGGAACTGTCAGACACACAATGTCATATTAGTCAACAGAAGTAGATGACAATCAAACAAACATTGGTCACAAAAAGTTAAAGCTCACCCTTTACCCGTCTTTTCTCAGAATAATTTCGTGAAAAATCAAACTAATCTTCTGCATGCTAGCACGTTTGTGTTATTTATATTTGATTAAATCACTGGAAAAATGTTTAAATTATTTTTAATTGGGATATGTCAAGTTCAAATTTCCCACCTGAGTGCCATGATGTAATATTGTGTGACACAGAGCTGAGACAGAGAGTCATTATGATTGGCTAAAGAAGAAGTGTATGACTCACGCGCCCTGGCTTGATGACTTCACACCGACTGATGAGACTGTTCTGTATCTCCAGCAACTTGCCCACATTGTCCTGGAACACAAGATTACCTTACAGGGTGGGGCAACAGGGTGGGGTGATTACTGCAGGGTTATAAAGAAGGGGTACTGCTAACACAGTATGCTGTACATGCAGCACAGCATACTAGCTGTGTATAAACTCAGCATGACTGACTATGGCGTAGAATGAAACAGTTTAAACAAGAGTATTTTGATGACTTCTCTAGAAGGGTACTGGTTGACTCACCCTATACTGCATGCTCTCATTGGCGTGATCCGCCACCTCACTCACGATGACAAGGGCGGCTGTAACATGACCACAGTGCTTACAACACATGACTGGCATGACTGTAATAACATGAGATGTGTTGATGTGTGCTGTGTGTATGTGTTGTGTGTGTGTTTGTGTGTGTGTGTGTGTGTGTGTGCATGTGTGTGTGTGTGTGCACATTTGTGTGTGTGCGTGTATGCAGTGTGTATGTGTGTGGTGTGTGTGTGTGTGTGTGTGTGTGTAGGTACATGTATGCATGTGTGTGTGTATGGTATGTGTGTGTGTGTGTGTGTGTGTGCATGCATACGTGTGAATGTTCATGTGTGTGGATGCGTACATGTGTGTGGATGCATACATGAGTGTGCATGCGTACGTGTGTGTGCATGATACATGTGTGTGCATGCACACATGTGTGTGCATTCTTAAATGTGTGTGGATGCGTACATGTGTGTGGATGCATACATGATTGTACTTGCTTACATGAGTGCGCATGCGTACATGAGCGTGCATGTATACATGTGTGCACATGCGTACATGTGTGTGCATACATACATGTGTGCGCATGCCTACATGTGTGTGCATACATACATGTGTGTGCATGCCTACATGTGTGTGCATGCGTACATGCGTGTACATGAGTGTACATGAGCGCGCATTCGTACACATGTATACATGAGTGCGCATGCATACATGTGTGCGTATGCGTACATGTGTGTGCATGGGTACATGTGTGCATGTGTGTGCATGTGTACATGTGTGTGCATGCGTACATGTGTGTGCATGCGTACATGTGTGTGCATGCATACATATGTGTGCATGCGTACATGTGTGTGCATGTGTGTATGCGCACATGTGTGTGCATGCACATGGTCACAATCATGATGCAAGCCTGCATGTGTGTGACAGCTTCACTTGCTGCACTTAATCATACGTTAATTTTAGAGTTTTACATACTGCGATATAAGCACAACACAAGGAGGTGCTTGACATAAGCGGTAGTGATAACACTGTGTGTTGACTTACTGAGAATATCCTTATAGTCAACAGCATCAGACGACACACTCTTCTTGTATTCTGCAAAGAACAAACAAGTTGTAACTCTCTTCAGACAACCCTTAAAATGGCTCTTGGAGCATTGTTGATTCACTTCTGTGTTCATGATTGTGTTCAAGATTGTGTTCAATGCTGTGTTCAAGATTGTGTTCATGACTATATCTAAGAGTTCTCCAAGAGGGATCTTAAAGGACATTGCATCAATTTACATGTTGAGGGCAAGCTTTAAGTTTGGCAACTTGTACACATGTGATACCTGCTTGTGTTCTCAAGAATGCTTGTCTTGCTGGTGCAAGGTGACATGGGTATTAAGTGGTGGTCCTGTCTTGGCCAGATTTATCTCAGTGAGTGAATCACAAGACATTATTTTTAATTGTTAATGTAATGAAATCTGTAATGTGATTCTCTTCTTTCTATGATGATAACAATTTAGATAATTGCACAGGTCATTTAACTGGTAATAGCTGTTCTCTACTGATTCAACTTTTGAGAGTTGTAATTCGCATGGATAATGTCCATGTTGCATTAGGTACCTTGGAGCAGAAGTCGGTACTGTGGAATGCGTTGGATTGGCTTCAGCATGTAGTGCTTCAGAGCTAGACCAGCACACAGGGCAGACGTCTGAACACACAAGACAGTACATGAACACAGAGCTAGACCAGCACACAGGGCACACAAATGGACACAAGACAATACATGAACTCAGGGCTAGATACAGGGTAGACGTCTGAACACAAGACAATACATGAACACAGAGCTAGACACAGGGCAGATGTTTGAACACAAGACAATACATGAACACAGAGCTAGACACAGGGCTGACATCTGAACACAAGACAATACATGAACACAGAGTTAGACACAGGGCATATGTCTGAACACAATACAATACATGAACACAGAACTAGACGCAGGGCAGATGTATGAACACAAGACAATACATGAACACAGAGTTCGACACAGGGTAGATGTCTGAACAAAAGACATGAACACAGAGCTAGACCAGCACACAGGGCACACAAATGGACACAAGACAATACATGAACTCAGGGCTAGATACAGGGTAGACGTCTGAACACAAGACAATACATGAACACAGAGCTAGACACAGGGCAGATGTTTGAACACAAGACAATACATGAACACAGAGCTAGACACAGGGCTGACATCTGAACACAAGACAATACATGAACACAGAGTTAGACACAGGGCATATGTCTGAACACAATACAATACATGAACACAGAACTAGACGCAGGGCAGATGTATGAACACAAGACAATACATGAACACAGAGTTCGACACAGGGTAGATGTCTGAACAAAAGACAATACATGAACACAGAGCTAGTCATAGGGCACACGCACACGAACACAGAGCTAGACCAGCATTCAAGGCAGGCGTCTGAACACAAGACAATACATGAAGACAGAGCAAGTCTAATGTGTGCAGAACTATGTAAACTTCTATAACATGACGTCGAAGTCTGTAGCACCATGTCAATGTTTGTAGCACCATATCAAAGTCTGTAGCACCATCTCAATGTTTGTAGCACCATGTCAAAATCTGTAGCACCACCTCAATGTTTGTAGCACCATGTCAAAGTCTGTAGCACCACCTCAATGTTTGTAACACCATGTCAAAATCTGTAGCACCATCTCAATGTTTGTAGCACCATATCGAAGTCAGTAGCACCATCTCAATGTTTGTAGCACCATATCGAAGTCTGTAGCACCATCTCAATATTTGTA
The DNA here is from genome assembly GCA_020002185.1 of Paraescarpia echinospica. Classification (NCBI taxonomy): domain Eukaryota; kingdom Metazoa; phylum Annelida; class Polychaeta; order Sabellida; family Siboglinidae; genus Paraescarpia; species Paraescarpia echinospica. Next base: position 36,940,753 of record CM034531.1, read on the forward strand.
GCACCATGTCAAAGTCTGTAGCACCATCTCAATGTTTGTAGCACCATATCGAAGTCTGTAGCACCATCTCAATATTTGTAGCACCATATCGAAGTCTGTAGCACCATCTCAATGTTTGTAGCACCATATCGAAGTCTGTAGCACCATCTCAATATTTGTAGCACCATGTTAAAGTCTGTAGCACCATCTCAATGTTTGTAGCACCATATCGAAGTCTGTAGCACCATCTCAATGTTTGTAGCACCATATCAAAGTCTGTAGCACCATCTCAATATTTGTAGCACCATGTCAAAGTCTGTAGCACCATCTCAATGTTTGTAGCACCATATCGAAGTCTGTAGCACCATCTCAATATTTGTAGCACCATATCGAAGTCTGTAGCACCATCTCAATGTTTGTAGCACCATATCGAAGTCTGTAGCACCATCTCAATATTTGTAGCACCATGTCAAAGTCTGTAGCACCATCTCAATGTTTGTAGCACCATATCGAAGTCTGTAGCACCATCTCAATGTTTGTAGCACCATGTCAAAGCCTATAGCACCATCTCAATATTTGTAGCACCATGTCAAAGTCTGTAGCACCATCTCAATGTTTGTAGCACCATGTCAAAGCCTATAGCACCATCTCAATATTTGTAGCACCATGTCAAAGTCTGTAGCACCATCTCAATGTTTGTAGCATCATATCAAAGTCTGTAGCACCGTGTCAATATCTGTAGCATTTTGTCAAAGTATTTCACAGCATAGCAATGTTTGTTAGTACCCGGTTTCATGGTTGAAGTGTTATTCCATATTTCAATGCAATCAATACTCATGTTTTTTCCCCAAAACATCTTAAAACCAAATTGAACATGGATTGAGTATTTCTTCAACATGCATAAATGATAATCTTTTCACATGTCAACTCTATTCACTACTGTAACAATAATTTTGAAAAAGAATCGTTAACAGCTAAGGCTATTTTGAAAAGTAAGGACATCACAGTGTGTGACTTTTCAAAACTGCACCAGTATAGAAGACTCTGCTCCACCCTAGGTCCAACAACCTGTGTGAAGTGATGGTGTCTTCTAATGATAACTTACCTCAAAGTCAGTGACAACGCGGTCAAACACCGGGTACTTTCTGCGAGCCTCCTCCAGAGTGTTACACATCATCTCAAACTCTCGTATGTAGGAGGTGTACAACTTCAAGAATGGACCCTTCTTCACAAAGATATCTGCAATTCTTGGGTCAGCCTCCCTGTACAAAGTAGGTGTAGATATTTCAAAGGTATGACAAATGAAATGGTAGAAGCAGGAGACAACCCTGCAGTCAGAAAACCAACTACAGCTACGCTATAAGACACTAACAACTATACTACACTATACACTACTGCCAACTTCCGTATGGTCAACTCAAGCACAAATCTTGCTGCAAGCTATTACTTTGTCAAACCATTGATACCATCGGTACATACACACATACAGATATATCTCCCCTCCAGACAGTGCTACACACACAGACAGACATGTCCCCCCTCCAGGCAGGACTACACACACAGACAGACATGTCCCCCCTCCAGACAGTGCTACACACACAGACAGACATGTCCCCCCTCCAGTCAGGGCAACACGCACAGACAGACATGTCCCCCCAGACAGCGCTACACACACAGATAGACATGTCCCCCCTCCAGACAGTGCTACACACACAGATAGACATGTCCCCCCTCCAGACAGTGCTACACACACAGACAGACATGTCTCCCCTCCAGACAGGGCTACACACACAGACAGACATGTCCCCCCTCCAGACAGTGCTACACACACAGACAAACATGTCCCCCCTCCAGACAGGGCTACACACACAGACAGACATGTCCCCCCAGACAGCGCTACACACACAGATAGACATGTCCCCCTCCAGACAGTGCTACACACACAGACAGACATGTCCCCCCTCCAGACAGTGCTACACACACAGACAGACATGTCCCCCCTCCAGACAGGGCTACACACACAGACAGACATGTCCCTCCAGACAGTGCTACACACACAGACAGACATGTCCCTCCAGACAGACAGCTTGTCCCCAGACAGACTACACACACAGATAGAGACATGTACCCTCCCACAGACAGACAACAGTGCTACACACAGATCCAGACAGCTACACACACAGACAGACATGTCCCCTCTCACACACACAGACAGACATGTCCCCTCCAGTCAGGGCTACCAGACAGACATGTCCCCCAGACAGACACACAGATAGACATGTCCCCCTCCAGACAGTGCTACACACACAGATAGACATGTCCCCCTCCAGACAGTGCTACACACACAGACAGACATGTTCCCCTCCAGACAGGGCTACACACACAGACAGACATGTCCCCCTCCAGACAGTGCTACACACAGACAAACATGTCCCCCTCCAGACAGGGCTACACACACAGACAGACATGTCCCCCAGACAGCTCACACACAGATAGACATGTCCAGACAGTGCTACACACACACAGACAGACATGTCCCCTCCAGACAGTGCTACACACACATACAGACATGTCCCCTCAGACAGGGCTACACACACAGACAGACATGTCCCCCCTCCAGACAGTGCTACACACACAGACAGACATGTCCCCCCTCCAGACAGGGCTACACACAGACAGACATGTCCCCAGACAGTAGACATGTGACAGTGCTACACACACAGATAGACATGTGTCCCTCCAGACAGTGCTACACACACAGACAGACATGTCCCCCTCAGACAGTGCTACACACAACAGACAGGGCTACACACACAGACAGACATGACAGCTACACACACAGATAGACATGTCCCCTCCAGACACACTACACACAGACAGACATGTCCCCCTCCAGACAGTGCTACACAGACAGACATGTCCCCCCAGACAGGGCTACACACACAGTGTCCCCTCCACAGTGCACACACAGACAGACATGTCCCCCCTCCAGACAGGGCTACACACACAGACAGACATGTCCCCCCAGACAGCGCTACACACACAGATAGACATGCCCCCCCTCCAGACAGTGCTACACACACAGACAGTTTCCCACAGTTTTCACCAGTGACATTTCTTATGACATCAATATGAAAAAAGTTGTTTGCATTAACTCAAGTTACACAAAACGTCCCCAACTGATAACACACAACAACCACTATTACAGTCCACTGACCACACAGCACAGAGAAACTGAGTGTGCCAACTCACCAGTTAGTGAGAGAGAAACCACAAGACTGAGTGTGCCAACTCACCAGTTAGTAAGAGAGAAACCACAAGACTGAGTGTGCCAACTCACCAGTTAGTGAGAGAGAAACCACAAGACTGAGTGTGCCAACTCACCAGTTAGTGAGAGAGAAACCACAAGACTGAGTGTGCCAACTCACCAGTTAGTGAGAGAGAAACCACAAGACTGAGTGTGCCAACTCACCAGTTAGTGAGAGAGAAACCACAAGACTGAGTGTGCCAACTCACCAGTTAGTGAGAGAGAAACCACAAGACTGAGTGTGCCAACTCACCAGTTAGTGAGAGAGAAACCACAAGACTGAGTGTGCCAACTCACCAGTTAGTGAGAGAGAAACCACAAGACTGAGTGTGTCAACTCACCAGTTAGTGAGAGAGAAACTACAAGACTGAGCATGCCAACTCACCAGTTAGTGAGAGAGAAACCACAAGACTGAGTGTGCCAATTCACCAGTTAGAGAGAGAGAAACCACGAGACTTAGTGTGCCAACTCACCGGTTAGTGAGAGAGAAACCATGAGACTCAATGTGCCAACTCACCAGTTAGCCACAAAAAAACCATCAGACTGAGTGTGCCAACTCACCAGTTAGCCACAAAGAAACCATGAGACTGAGTGTGCCAACTCACCAGTTAGCCACAAAAAACCCATCAGATTGAGTGTGCCAACTCACCAGTTAGCCACAAAAAAACCATCAGACTGAGTGTGCCAACTCACCAGTTAGCCACAAAGAAACCATGAGACTGAGTGTGCCAACTCACCAGTTAGCCAGAAAGAAACCATGAGACCGAGTGTGCCAACTCACCAGTTAGACTGAGAGAAACCATGAGACTGAGTGTGCCAACTCACCAGTTTGCGAGACGTTCCTCTATGTCTTTGAGCAGCTCGGTGTTGAAGTCTTGCAGCATGGGCAGGTATTTGAGAATCTGGTCGAGGATCACTTGGGGCAGCACGGGTCTGCCGTGGTGGTGACTCTGTGCATCCACGGCTGACCGGAACCTCTGATAACACCACAACGACAGGCAATAATAACTAACGTCATGTATAACACCACAAAGTCAGAATATACAGCAGAGATTACAAACGAGGACTTAAATGATAACAAACAAATGACAATTGATTGTTTTGTATAGTAATCATAGTATGCATTTGGCTTAAAATTAAACAATGTACCTCTTGCTGATATGTACATTTAAGAATATTATTGCCATGAAACAGATCTGCTAATACATATCACTCCATATCCATACTATACTAATTATACCAGCCCAACAAATTTCAACAAACAATTTACACAAATTAAAGCATATTATATCAATGGCTACAATTGGAAATAGCAGTATGGCACAAAATAAATAATTACATTTCTAAAGTGCCACCTGATGATTGTTGACAGAACATTTTCACACACCTCATTCAACAACCTGAGAACACCAACAAACGTCTTCTCTGAGGATGCTATTTCTTGAACAATGTGTGTGACAGATCTCTGCTTTACTTCCTGCAAAACAAACACATGAGCATTGCAATGTGGTAGTATTTGCACAGTCAAACAGCCAACATCTACTCTAAACCAACTGGCCACTCATCTATTATCAATCGTATCACTGAAATATAGGTTTTTAATTAAAGCATTTGAGTGAAACAGAAAGCACATGTTTAATGAATAATATTACTCAGTAGTGGTTAACATTATGAGATGTGGATCAATTAAAGAGACCCACCTTGATAGGACTGTCACGGACTCCAACGGCCTCGTAGTCCGACGTGTCAGAATGTGACTCACTGAAGGATGATCCAGACCCATGACTGTCAGCATACTCCCCAGTACTGTCCATGGGCACATACAACCCTCCATACCCATCACCCACAGGCACGCTGCAGTTGCTGTATGTGCCACTTCCCGGGAAACTGCGGCGCTTCAGTGACATGACGGTCGGATGAAGTAGACTAGGCATGACTCGGTGAAGGTCATTGTGACTTAGGGACATGCGACCATCATTGATGTAGTAGCCAGACTCACTGCTCATGTCTGTTGACATGTCGGACAACACACGAGAAGATGACGGATCCTCGACGTCTTCCTGGGACACGGAAGAATGTTGACTATCCAAGCACTGACTATCGCAGTCTACACCATGTTTACTGCTGAGATCCTGACATCCTGGTCTCACATAGTCATCATCATCAGACTCACTGTCAGACAGATGACACGGTGACACAGTGAGATGGCATGGTGACACAGTGTCAGACAGTATTTTCTCATGAATCACTGACACTGGCTCCAAGTAATCACCATCATTGTCCTTGTCCTCACTTCCAGACACTTCCTTCTTGTCGTCTTGTGAAAGAGGCACCAAATAATCCCCGTCATTCCACTCCCCCTTGCTGTCTGTGGCCCCTATGTCCTGTGGAAGCACATAATCCTCACTGTCCCTCATTTCCCCACAAGCACTCCCCGAGACACTGCTGTCTCCCTGAGCAGGCTGTGGTATGAGGTAGTCTTCATCCTCAAGTAGTTCGGCTGACTCCTCTTGAGGGGCGTCAGTACGCGCATCATATTCAGGAATTATGTATTCATTGTCGTCGTCTGACCTGGATGGTTCCCGCCGGCGCTGGACAACCACCTTCACGTCAAGCATGGCCTTCCGACTTGCATTGCGCTTCCTGCGAGGTGGTAGCACTGGTACACTGTCACTCTGCGATCGCTGCACATGTACAGTTGGCTGTGCTTTTACAGTGGCGGCATTTCTTTTTAGAGGGATTCGCGGCAGGGGCCTTTCTGGCTGTAGGTCTTCCTTTCTGTTCTCACACTCACTGTGTTGCGCTGCAAGAGATTTCAGAGTTGGTGGATTGTCTACCCTGTCCACTGCTGCTTTGTCATCACTGCTAACCTCCGACTCATTTAGGTCATCAATGTATATGTAGTCATGATCAGCATCGTATTCTGAGCTGTCGCTCTCCATTATTGGATGCACACTCGAGTCCATCGAGTGAGTACCTGCTGTTTCCTGCTTGGCATCATGATAGAAACTGCTGTTTGATGTCTTCCTAACCTTCTCCTTCTTCCCTCCACCTAACTTTCCCCTAAAGAATGCCCTGAAACTAATGCCCAGACCCGTAGTCTGCTTCTTCTGGTCCTTCGTTTCTCTCTCCTTGGTAGCTGTCTCTGGCTGCTCTCCAGCCTCCGCATCTGAACTGCCAAGGGGTACGTCCGCATACGAGTACACCCCTCCAGTGTCATCACACAGCCCTTCATCCGTGTCTGATTCATCCACTGTGCGGCCAACCCCTTCACAGTCTCCATCACCTTCTCTACAATCTGCCAGTTCTGAGTAATAATTATCAGTGTCATTCATGTCTGTGTCATCTTCTGTCATTGTGTCAGTACGTGTCATGGTCATGTCATCAACAACTGACGTGTCTTGTACTGTTTGCTGTGGCGGGCAGACAACATCATCATAGTACAAGTCTTCACTGACAACTGCTGCTTCATAACTTCCTGACCTCCTCAAGGAAGACTTCGCAGCAGAGACTGCAATATCAGTGTCCTGGAGAGTGATAGAGCTGTCTGCAAGGCTGACGGGGCTGTCCCCAAGGGTGATGGAGCTATCATTTGAAGGGTCCAATGTTGAACCAGTAGAGCAAGGCACAGATGACTCTATAGTATCACCATTACTCTGTGAAGACTCAGTGTTGCTGGGAGCCTCGGTTGCTCCTGCCTCACCAGATGTCTTGCTTTCAGTTGTCGTCTCACTTTCTGCTGAACTTACAGATTTCCACTGTGCTGGTTTTGGTTTGGCCGGGACTTGCGGCTTCACCTTCACTTTTGGTCTGACATGCTGTGCTAAGCCGGTGCTGCCTTCTGTCTGTGCAGTGGATGTCTCTTTGTTCATTACAGTCTCACAACTAGGGTCGTTGCTAATACTTTCTGTTTCTTGATCATCATTACAAATGTCTGGATAGACATGTCTTTCAACAACATTTGCATTTTGATCTATCTGCCGTGCAGTGATTGTGGAGTCACCCTGGCTTGTGTGTGTGAGGGTGATTTCTGTGTTAATGTCTGTCTCATCACCATCTCTTGGTGGATGCTGCTTTTGTAAACTCTTTCTCTTCTTCGCACGAGGTTGTGGCTTCATAGTTGTCTCTCCGTGGTCACCTGGTGTAGGCGTGACCAAGTCACATGACAAAGCGGTTCCATCTGGTGGTGTCGAAGGTGCTGTGGAAGAAATGTGTCAGGTTTATAGCAACAGAACAACAACAGTTCAGTTCCGCTTCCAACTGGGGCTTGTCAAATTGTTCAAATAACAAACGTTTTAAATTAATGTTTAGAACACAGGCATAGTCTACCCAAGACTCTCAATGTAAAGTCACTCTCTGAGGCTAACATAACCAAACATCTATAGAACAAAACAAAGTGTACGCATATGATCATAAACAACTATAATTTTACAGTTACACACATGTGTTTGTGTACAGAGAAGATTTGTCTGATCTCAGGCTTCCACCACAGATACCTTAAAAGTTTTAAGTTAAAACATAACCGTTTTTCACATCAAGCGATTACCAATAAAATGGACAGGAATTTTTCAATATATTATAATAAATGACATTAATGAACAAACAAACAAACAAAGAGTGGTACTCACTGAAGTCCACTGTCCTATAGACACCCAGGGAAGGCTACAAGTCACCATGACAGTCAACAAAGTCCAATGTCTTATAGACAACCATGAAGTATATAAGTCCTAGTGACAATCAATGATGTCCACTGTCTTATATACAACCATGGAGACTACAAGTGGCCACCAGTATTTCTCACCTGTGCTCTTAGTAACAACAAATGCAGGTTTCTGGCCATGGGGCAATGCTCCCACCTTTGGCTTCTGGGCCACGGCTGGCTTGCTAAAACATTACAAGAATAATCAAAATTTTTATTATTTTGTGATATACTTTCATATTTTGAACTATTTCCCAGGATGTAGTTTGAATCGCAAAATGTAACTATTTTGGTATTTAACTGTAAAAATACTATAAAAAAAATACTCTCTCCGTTAATATTTAAGACAACAGCAATGGTGTTGAGGATTAAGTAGATCAGTGTTAATCTTTCAGGAATGCAAGTATTTCTTTAATTCAGGAAACCATTTGAAACCTTGGGCAAGTTCATTCACTTCACGAAAAAACTCATTCATAATGCAAACATATTAGCAAAATCTTTTTGAAAAATGTAAGAATGACATTAAGCAAATATGGTGTACTATCAAAGAAGTTATTAATTGGACTTCGAAGAAATTGGAATTTCCTGATATAATTTTTTTATTGACAATAAAGTGATAAGTGATACCAATGTCATTGCTAAAAAATTTAATTGTTTTTTTACCAATGTAGGACCTAAACTAGCAGCCGAGATAACTAATACAAACAACGCAAATTTCATGGATTACCTATATAATCCGATACTACATAATTTCGCATTCAAACCAATTTCTGAAGAAACCATCACAAACATATTAGATAGCTTAAAACCTAAACCTAGTTGTGATAATTATGGCATTTCCACTAAATTATTAAAAGTAATAAAACAAGAAATTTGCAAACCTCTCGCCATCATAATTAATCAGTCACTAGCAACTGGCAACTCCACCATGGCCGGTCCCAAGCCCGGATGAGAAAGGAGGAGGGTTGTGCGTGAGGTTAGCACCCTCACCACGTAAAAAAGCATGTTACAGAAACCAATGCCAAAGAACAAAACGTCAATGGTGCGAGGAGAAAAGCCACCCAGGAAGCTGGGGTCATGAAGGATGTCAGCCAAACCCGATCGGAAGCTGACAGCTTGAGAGTGGAACTCCTCAAGCCGAAAACCAAGATACGAGTGGGCTCCTGGAATGTGAGAACATTGTATCAAGCAGGAAAGCTTCAGCAAGTACAGTGGGAAATGGAAAATTAAACTTTTATGTGTGAGCGAAGCATGATGGACAGACTCAGGAAAGAGGACACTGTCCTCAGGACACACCATATTTTATCCAGGGCGAACAGATAATCAACAAAGGAGGGGTAGCCATAATTGTAACGAGACAGGTGGAACAAACTCTGCTGGACTGGAAGCCAATCAACGACAGATTGCTCAGGGCAAGATTTAACTCCAAGTTTGCTATGCACCAACTGAGGACGCTGAGGATGAAATCAAGGATGAGTTCTATGAACAGTTGGAGGAGGAAATCAGGACTACACCCCGGCATGATGTACTCATGGTGGTGGGAGATCTCAACGCAAGAATTGGAGAGGAAAACACAGGACGAGAAAGGGCCATGGGCCCCCAGGACTTTGGATGCATGAATAACAATGGATCTATGTGTAGAAAATAACTTAGTCATAGGTGGAACTCTATTCAAGCACAGAACCATTCACAATACCACTTGGAGGTCTCCAGTTAACAACACTGTCAGCCACTGTGGTAATTAATCAGAAGTGGACACGATCACTCCAGGATGTCAGAGCCAGACGTGGAGCCGACGTGGGGAGCGACCATGTGCTAGTAGTGGCAACACTGTCCTTGAAGCTAAGGAAGGCAAGGAGAGGAGAAGAGAGACAGCAGCGATTTCACACAGGAAAGTTAAAGAACCCTAATACAGGGAAAGCTTTCCAGTTAGACTTGCAAAACCGCTTTCGCATACTCCAAGAAGAACAAGAATTGACCATCGACAGTTTCAATCAGGCATTGACAGAAACAAGCAAGAACGTTTTAAGGAATGGATCAAACCAGACACGTGGACAACAATCTATGAAAGCAAAACAACAAAAAAGAAGCTCAGTGATGCCAAATGCCAATGGCTGAAGGCACAGCTACAGACTAGATACTCAGAACTGGACAAAGAAGTGAAAAGGAAGATGAAGATGTCCCATTCTTGTGTCGCGCCTCTATGTGGCTGCACCAAAACAAGCTCGTGGATATTTTACATTTTTACCTGTTTTTAACCGTGGAACAGCAGTGCAATTTTAGAGTTGTTTTTATGAATGTCTCAGGTCGAAGGTGGACTGCGCCATTTTAACAAGTACTTAATGACATTTTAGCATTTTTGTAATGTATGTGCAATGCGTACCAGTATAGTGAACTGCACCTGTGTCACAACATTGTAGCCGGTTGACCAGGCGTGACAACAACAAGAACAATGCACTGCCACAGCATGATCACATACAATAGACTGGATCTACTGCGAATTGGACGTTCTATTGTTACTGGATGCTACCTTTCAATAGATGCTTGTGTGGCACCACTAAGACAACTAGAACGTGTGAACAATCGGCCAACTGGCAGGGGGTGTAGGGCAGGGAGGTCAAAGCAAAGACCCATTCCTGTACTGATTACTCCTCGCTTCCCATCATCGGTCATCGTGAGATGTGAAACCTACACATCGAATTTGATTCGACTCGACAGTGTATGTGACATACCATCTGTACGCCAAGTGTGTTTCTGCTTGTTGAATGCCAGATCAGTGTGTGACACGAAGCAAGCGGGGAAAGCGACCGTGATATGTGACCTCATTGAGGACAATGATCTAGACATACTCGCCATCACAGAGACGTGGTTGAGTGCTGATGACTCCGTCTCTACTGGTTGCATCACACCTGCTGGTTACCAACTACGACATGTCCCGAGAACGTACAGCACCGGTGGTGGTGTTGCAGTCGTCTACAAGTCTGGCTTCACGACGCGACATCTCGAGATGCCAAAATCAAATACATTTGAATCGATGTGTCTACAACTCAGCAATGATACTCAATCTGTTCGTCTTCTTGTCGTCTATCGCCCCCCGCCAAACTCCAAGAATGGCTTTACAACTGCGGAATTTCTCCTAGAATTTGGTGATTTGTTGGACACCATGTCGATGTATACGTCAAACATGCTGATCGCAGGTGATTTTAACTTCCACATGGACAATACATCAGACAATGACACTAAGCGCTTTCAAAACATTCTAAATGCAGCAGATCTTACTCAGCACGTGGAAGTCCCGACGCATGTTGCCGGACATACCATTGACCTGCTTATAACGCGCTCATCTGATACGTTTCTGAACAATATACGAACAGACATCCCACACATGTCAGACCACTCGGCAATTCATTGCACACTACAACTCGTGAAACCACCAAACGTCCGGGTAACGACGATGAGTCGAAACTATCGACAGATCAATACCACTGCGATATGTGATGAAATCCGTTCGTTGCTACTGTCAAATCATCTGTCTGATGACATGAACCATGCTGTTGACATGTACAATGAAACCATTCCGGCTATCATTGACAAGCAAGCACCGTTAAAGAACCGCACAGTGATTGTACGACCACACACGCCGTGGTATAATGATGGCATACGATCGCAAAAATGTGTTAGACGACAACTGGAAAGAACATGGAGAAAATCTGGACTGGAGTCTGACAGGCTTGCCTACTGCCTCCAGCGCCAGCTCGTCTCTTCGTCTGTGCACCGTGCAAAACTTGAATACCACACGAATCAAATTGCTGATGCATCTGGTGACCAGAAGCAGCTGTTCAAGATTGTTGCCAAGCTCCTACACACTGATAATGGCACACCACTACCACCATGTGACTCGTCTGACACACTGGCAATGCGGTTCTCGGATTTCTTCTCAGAAAAGATCTCGAAAATTCGGTCTGAACTGAATCAGAATGTCATCATTGTAAATGCCTCTGCTGAGGATGCACCGCAGACATGTCTGCTGACTGCATTTGAGCCAGCCACTGAGGCTGAAATTGGAATGTTGTTGAAGTCATCGCCAGTGAAATCTTGTGAACTTGATCCCATTCCGACATGGCTTCTTAGAGACTGTGCGCACGATGTTGTACCTGTGCTCATGACAATTGTTAACCTGTCTCTGAGAACGGGGGTAATGCCTTCACACTTGAAGGAAGCGCACATCAGGCCAGTACTCAAGAAACCGAGTCTAGACAAAACTGTCTTGAATAACTACCGACCCGTGTCAAATCTACCCTATCTATCGAAGACAATAGAACGTGTCGTTGCTGCGAGATTGTCAGCTCACATGTCAGAGCACAATCTCTGTGAGCCCTATCAGTCAGCGTACAAGCCGAATCACAGCGTTGAGACGGCCCTTGTCTGTGTGCAGAATCACATCCTGCACGCAATGGACAATCAGAATGTTGTCATCATGGTTCTCCTGGATCTATCGGCTGCGTTTGACACCGTCGACCATGAAGTGATGTTGCATAGACTCTCACATGATATCGGAGTGGTCCAAGATGCACTGGACTGGTTTAAGTCATACCTGAGAGACAGAGTCCAGTCAGTCCACATTCATGGTGCTACATCGCCTGCTCGTCCTCTGGTATACGGGGTACCACAAGGCTCCGTGCTGGGTCCTCAGCTGTTCTCCATCTATGTAGCACCAGTTGCTAAGATTATTCGCAAGTACAATTTGATGTGTCATTTCTACGCGGATGATACTCAAATCTACATTCCAGTGAAACCCCACCAAGAGAACATTGCTGCGGCTGTCGTCCGTATTGAAGAATGTGTAGCGGAGATCAGGACGTGGATGATGACAAACTTTTTAAAGTTGAATGACTCAAAGACAGAAGTCATCGTGTTCGGCTCTGCGCAACAACTAAGAAAAATTGAGCTGCGCACACTATGCATTGGAGACTGTTTGGTCACTGTAACTCAGAATGTACGGAATCTTGGTGTACAGTTCGATGCCGAGATGAAGATGGAGACGCACGTGATTGCGGTCTGTAAATCTGCAATTTTCCATCTCCGAAATATTGCAAGAATAAGACGTTATCTAACACCTGCAGCGACAGAACAAGTCATACATGCGTTTGTTACCAGCAGACTTGACGTTGGCAATGCATTACTCCACCGACTGCCTGTGAAACAACTAGAACGGTTGCAGAGAGTACAGAACTGGGCGGCTCGCCTTGTCGACGGCGCCAGGAAGTTCTGTCATGTCACACCTCTATTGATCAAGCTGCACTGGCTGCCAATAGCAGTTAGAGTAGAGTATAAGATACTTCTACTCACGCACCGAGCACTGACTGGCTGTGCACCACAGTATATCACCAAATGTGTGACCCGACGTCAGCCAACTCGATTGTTACGCTCCAGTGAACACAATCATCTATGTGTACCACGTGCAACGCGTCGCTGGGGTGATAGATCCTTTTGCGTGGCAGGCCCAACACTATGGAACTTGCTGCCGCAAAAGCTGACTGCAACAACAATGACAAACACTGATTTTAAATCAAACCTTAAGACTTACCTGTTTTCCCGAACATTCTGTAAGGCGCCGTGAGCAACGATTGTTGGAACGGCGCAATATAAATGTCACGATTTGATTTGATTTGATGAAAGCAGACAAGAGAGCCTTCATAGAAAATCTGGCGGATAAAGCAGAAACAGCAGCAGACACAGAACATGGCTGCACTGTACAAGATAACCAAGACACTGACCGGCGGTTTTAAAAGTAATGAGTGAAAGATGTAACTGGAAATGCTGTCATCAGTGTAGCAGAACAGATCCAAAGATGGATAACACACTTCGAGACCATCCTCAACCAAGAAGCACCAAGCAATCAAGCAGACATTCCAAAAAGCGAAGAGGACCTGCAGCCCTTGACCCACAGTTGCGCAAAGAACAGGCAGGGTTTAGGAAAGGAAGATCTTGTAGGGATCACATGTTTACACTAAGGCAGATCTTGGAACAGTGCCAGGAATGTAACACTCCAGTCTACGCAAACTTCGTTAATTTTGAATAGGCTTTCTATTCACAGAGACTCTTTCTGGTATATACTCCGGCATTATGGAATCCCTCCAAAGATTGTGAGCATAATCCAACTGCTTTATAGCAACTTTAGATCCAAAGTCACCTGCATCCAACACCTGACAGAAGATTTTGAAATCAAAACCAGAGTGAAACAAGGAAGCATATTATCCTCTTTCCTCTTCTGCCTTGGGATCGACTGGGTCATGAAAGAAACAACACTGACAGAGATAAGTGGCATCAAGTGGACCTTCACAGATACACTAGGTGATCTAGACTTTGCAGATGACATATCTCTCTTGTCACACCACTATGGAGACATCTAAAGAAAAAGTGAGGAACTTGCCAGAAATGCTGGGAAAATAGGGGTAAATCAACACCAACAAAACAAAGGTGCTGCGAAACAACAGCCAAACAATAGACCCAATCACAATTGGAGGAAGACATATTGAAGAAGTGATCCAGTTCACCTACCTTGGGACCAAGGTGATAACAGATGGAAACTCAGAGTCTGAGGTCAAGGCAAGGATCAGCAAGGCAAGAGGGGCATTTGAGGCACTTAAGAACATCTGGAAGACAAATAAGAGCAGCAACAGAACCAAATCCGCCTGTTCAAGAGCAAGGCATATGTCAGATGCTGGAAGTGTTTCAAAACAAGTGTTTCCAGAGGATTCTTAGAATCTATTGGCCAAATAAAATCTCTAACACAGAACTCCACGAAAGGACAGACATGCAGCCCATCTCTCTTGATGTAAAACGCTGCAGATGGAGATGGATCGGACACATCTGCAGAATGCCGCTGACATCCATTCCAAGAGTGACCATGCACAGGACCCTGGTGGCAAGAGAGTGAGGGGGAGACCCAAGGAGACATGGAGGATATCAGTGGAGTGGGAGATGAAGACACTCGGGTGGAGCTGGGGCCAAGTAACGAAGCTGGCAGCAGACAGACAACATTGACGTTCTTTGATGTCGGCCTTATGTGTGAACCCACACGAAGATGATTAAGTAAGTAGCAACTGGCATTTTTTCTGATCCCCTAAAAATTGCAAAAGTAATACCACTTTATAAATATCTCCAAAATCTTTGAAAGAGTAATGTTCAATCAAATTCATATGTACTTCTCATCTCAAAATTTACATTACAATGGACAATATGGTTTTAGAGAAAAACACTCCACTCAACTAGCTGCACTTGAACTCATTGACAGACTATCTCAGGAACTTGACCAAGGTATGACTCCAATCAATGTGTAGCTTGATTTGTCAAAAGCCTTTGACACCCTTGACCATAATATTTTGTTATCTAAATTACAATTTTATGGGTTTACAAATTCAGTGTTAGAATTTTGCAAAAGCTACTTATCGAACAGGAAACAGTTCATTCAGATTAATAACGCTAAATCGTCAGAAGCCGATATAACAATGGGTGTCCCCCAAGGCTCAATATCAAGTCCTTTATTGTTCAGAATATGTATGAATTATATTATCCGCTCTAGTAATTCATTTAAGTTCATAATATTTGCAGATGACACCACATTATCCACTACACTAAATTCAAATGGACACTATGATATTTACAATGAAAGACTACACAGTGAATTAGAAAAAATAAGTATTTGGCTCAAAGTGAACAAACTTTCATTAAATGTTAAGAAAACAAAAGCCATGATATTTCATATGCCACAAAAAAGGTTCAGCTTCCTCTCCTTCGAATAGCTGAATCAAATATTGAATATGTAGATAATTTTATTTTTTTCGGTATCTCTATTAACAAACACTTAAATTGGGCTTGTCATATTGATGCACTGACATCAAAAATATCTTTAGACTTTATCTCTTAAAGCTTGATGATATATACAAAATCAGTTACTCAAATTAATTTACAAATTGATCAACAAGCAGCTGCCTGATTATTTCAATCAAAACCTACACTTATTCAATACCCAGCGCCATTAGCATGCTACTAGTGCATGCACAAATGTATTTATCCTTAGAGTAAATCACGAATTCACCAAAAGAAACATCTTATTCAGCATAGCAAAGATATTCAATAATTCTCCCGATATCATTATTAATAAAATATTCACATACAGTATCCATGGATTCTCCACCTATATCGAAAGATACATTATTGAAAGATATCAGAATGCTTGTACTATTACTAACTGTTATATATGTGGAAGATAATTAACTAAAATTTATTCTAATGTCTGTGGATGCATTTTGTTACTTGTATAATGTCACATTACAGTGTATATGCGTTTATATGCACATATATAATTATATACATATATATATATGACAACTACTGGACGCATTTTGATTACAATTTTTTCAATGACATGTTCATGTATTACCAGTTAAATTACTTAATAAACATACTATTATAATACCATAATTATTATTTAAGGTGGCTCTCTATTATAATATGTATTTGTAATTATTGGTCTAATAAATTTAATTTCAATCATTCATTCACATTACTCCAACTGTCTCAACTGTATGAAAGAGTGCCTGGCTATAGACAGTAGTGGATATTTATGCTTGAAAAACTATGAATAGTCTTTGCATGGTAACTGCAGCATAACTGAATGTTTTCTACTGTGTCAAGATGCTGTTCGATTGAAAAGGGAGTACTGAGTGAAGTGCTTTAAGAAGTCCTAAAAACTGGATAATACCATCCTCGCATGCCAGAGGTCGCTGCTGTTGATTACGTCAGTGCCAGCCAGCAGTACCCCCGGCTGATCGCTTTGCGAAACTCTGAATAAGCTTAGCCTATGAAATCGCTCACTTGATCAGTGGATCTCGGCAGGTCAGGTGGTCATAATAAAACTAATTTCAACCAACCGTGGCTCGTGTTACATGCAATGTTTAGGAAGTAGAAGCAATTATTCGAATACACAATACTGCTCAGCTGCTCGTGCTAATGGGTGAATGGGTCATTATATATTGGGATTCCCAGAAGTAATTTATCTGTCTTCAAATTGGGGCGGGTATTTGTGCTGTTCTCACGGGTGATGCAGTCGCAACAGCCCTGGCTTGCGAGGATGGATAATATGCTATATCAGGGTACACGATGGCTTTAGCTGACAGGTAGTCCGTTGGACTGGCTGACTCAGAAACAACTAATATTGTTTAACTTGTCCATAAAAATAAATGTGCCGGGTACCATCATACTGTTGTAATTTGTATCATATATATGAGACGGGTATAGCACATAGTAAAAGTAGCTTTATTTCATAAAGAAAACAAACCGTTTCTCATTTAAATTAAATGTTCAACTAAATGTGTCTTTACTAGAAACAAATACATGTGATTTTGTAGATTCAATTGCAAAGCATGTCGCTTAACATTCATGGTTGCTAGGCGGCACTACCTATGCTAACCAGATGTAAACAGCCGCCATTTACATTCTCTGTGTTCAGCAAGTTTCCTATTCAACGTCCGTACAAAATATTTAGCTGTGTGTGATAAAACGTACGTTATTGTCTTATTCTATTTTATTCCATCACAACACCCAAATAGCATGTACACAGCGTAAATTAATTCACATAATCACAGCTAGTCCGATGGCACTGCTTCTTTAAATATGGACTAGTCTGATCACTGAAACTACTCATCCGGGACAATTGGATGGGCCTTATTTCGCAGCCTGGCATATACACCTGTACTCATAGGTGTACTGAAATAACTGGAAGTTATTATAATCCTGAATAATTTTGTGGTTAAGGAGAAAACATTAATACATGACATACAGACTAGTAATTAAAATGCAAATACTAGAAATTTGCTAATAATAAATTTGGTCAGATAGGTAATCAGCATATATAAATATATATATACATATCTGACAACATGCCATAATATATGCACTGAATGCATATATAAAAAACAATGCAATTTCAGTTGAAAGTACCACAATGTAATTATAATTGTGCAGCAACAGGGAACAGTAGTCAGTAGATTATAATTAACTCAGTTGTGTGAATTGTGATGTTTCAAGATGATGACTTACCTCGGTGCCGCTAGTGATCTTGCAGCAGGCTTTGGGGCTGGTTTTGGTGCAGGTTTTTGCACAAGCCTTAGTGCAGGCTTTGGTGCTGGCTGTGGTTTCTGCACTTGTGCTGTAACAGGACAAACATAACTTACTTTAGGTCACCATAGATGTCAGAACCAGGTTGAGGGTTTGGGGGCTGAGTCCCAAATATTTTGGGTGGGGGGCTGGATATATGTTTAGCCCCCAAATATACTGGCAAGGGAGTGCAGTTTGAATTTTTGGTAAGTCTCAAGAGAGTTGCAATTGTAAGGCTTTGATGAACCTTAGTCCCTCAAATTCCTCAATATATATATATATACACCTTGTTCTGAAACATATTAACACATAAATGTGTATGAAGTTGCTTTCTAATGACTCAAAGAAGTTCTTTTAAAAGGCAGTTGTTGATTGTAAACAAATTAAACTGACATGTCAAGATGATGTGAATGACTGCCAACTTATCCACTCTATACTGCCATCTCATCCCCTCTACCATCATCTCAATCTCATCCCCTCTACCACCATCTCATCCCCTCAACCGCCATCTCGTTCCCTCTACCACTGTGACTATGTCATCCCCTCTACCGCCATTCATCCACTCTATTGCCATCTCATCCCCTATACCACCATCTCATCCACTCCATGACTCTACTTCCACCTCATCCACTCAGATCCCCTGTTTACTAATTTAGCACGGCACTGACAATTAATTAATATCCTGATAATAAACAACGACCTGTACTGTAGTAGCAAACTGAGTCTAAAAAACAGTTCCGATCACTGATAAAGACAAATCATGGAAACCCACCCAACTACCCGACCCTCATCCCGGATACAAGCCAGACCTCTCAAAAAGTAAGGTTCTCGGAAGACACTCGGGTGCTTTTAGTTTTATCTGTGTTCACCGTTCACGCGAATCACGGTGATGGTGTTGTGCGAACAAACATTCCCAGTGCGCACATATCTCGTAAACACTATAACAATGCAAGTGTAACGTCATCTATTGTACAACGAAACAACATAATAACAAAATGTATAGTTACCCATCACTTGAAAGTCTGGCTGACAGAAATGATGTGTTTATCGTACGAACGGGGTGAAAATAGAGATATCTATGAGTCATACTCATGATCCAGTTTCGATGACGTCCCGGTGTCGCGCTTACATTTATCCGGGCGTTAAATAATATTCGGGGTACGTTTCTGCGCGTGCGCGTATCTAGGGGAATGTATTTAGCACCAGCTACGACTGTCACGTTTTCATTTATCCGGGCGTTATGTATGTTTATATGTATATATATAATTACATATATGTCTATATATATATATATATATACATAAATTATAAAATGTTTGCTTCCCACAGACATACACAATTTTATTGATTTCGCAAAAAAACGCCTCCTATCCAAATTAGCTTTCCATGGAATAACTGGAAACACACAAAACTGGATCAAATCGTTTCTATCTAATCGCAAACCGAGAGTCTCAGTCAATGGAGCCCTATCGGACAGAACAGATGTTACATCTGGTGTACCACAGGGCTCAGTCCTAAGACCTGTCCTATTTTTACTCTACATAAACGACATAAACGAAAATGTCCAATCTCTCTCTTTGCAGACGACAGCATTATATATCGCAAAATCACATCCGAAACCGACCACGAAATTTTGCAATCTGACCTGATCAAACTCCAAACATCGTCTGACAAATGGCAAATGGAATTTAACATATCTAAATGTGTGCATCTCCCAATAAGAAATAAAATCAAACACAGACTACATTCATATTCACTCTTTGGCGTGCCACTCTCTACCGTCTCTAGCCACCCATAACTTGGAGTAAAATTAGATTCTAAACTAACCTGGGCAAACCATATCACTGACATAGCTTCCAAATCTTCAAACGTCCTAGGCTTGATCAAACGAACCCTCGGTCCATGCAAACCCGAGGTAAAAGAAACACTCTATAACATGCTAATCCGATCAAAACTCGAGTATGCCTCTCCCATATGGAATCCACACACTACCACCCAAATTAAACACCTTGAATGAGTATAACACTGTGCTGCCAGATTTTTCAGAAATGATTACAGACGCAAAACAAACTCAGCGGACCTAATAGCCACCCTTGGATGGTCAACTCATGAACGACGACGCATTATCAAACAAGCCACGACGTTTTACAAAATACTAAATAACATAATCAACATCACACCCGGCCACCAGGTCTACTAACACAGTAAAAAAACCGTGGCCATTACGTAGCCCCTAGGTGCCGCATAAATGCAGCAGTGTACTCTTCCTACCCCCGAGCAGTTCGAATCTGGAATATGATCCCACCACAAATCACTGAACTAGAAAACCCCATAGCATTTCAAACAGCAATCATGAACCTTCCTTTCAACACACCCTATCATCTAAAGTGCCTATAAAATAAACAAACTACCCACAACGCATGCGCACAAACAAGCACCATAAAACTCCTGCGTTAGTTCAAGTTTGGTTTGACTTTTGTCACGTGACTTACTCTTATACTTGGTCACAAATCTGAAACAGCAAATTATAATTATGTACTCTAACCATAACGCTCATATTACGATAACAAACGAAACGTATTTAACTACTGGATATTATTTATCACTACGTGAACTACTGGTGCCAAATACGATGCCTTATATATGCACATAAACATCACCCGAATAAAATGTAATGCCCGGATAAATTTAAGCGCGACACCGGTAAAAAGGGGTCAAATATCAAACACATATCGCCATCTGTCGGACACTGAAACACTAATGTACGACAATACCGTGTGGGAACTGGGGACAGTTCATATTTTTACTTCCGGGTTCGTGGCGTGCACACATCGATCTGTTGTCATTGGCTGACATCTGGGGTCAGCCCACTGTTGGTTTTCCCATAGGCGACCATGTTAACGTTTTGTTTGATTATAAGAAAACGTGACCTATAAAATGTCTTAAACTTCTCACCTGCTGTTAGCATCATCTCATTGACATGCCGATAGATTTTAACAAAAATTCCATACTTCCAGCTCTCGTAAAATGCCTGTATGTATGGCACCCGTCAATATTTACAAATGCCGGCAAGAATTACTCCGCAAACAGGTCACACAGGCAAATTGCTGCCAAATATCCTTCCGCTTATTCAAATAATCTAGAAATCCACCATTTTACAGTCAACACCTACAATCACACATAAAAATCTCCCTACTCAAATGCACTTATGTCACAGCATGTGAATTTTGCAAAAAAATCATTTCTCAAAAATACACTGCATTTTTCTTCGTTTGCAACGGACAGGAAGTCTAACTAGAACATGACCCCATCTGTTCTTATTGGTTGTCAGTATGCACGGTCAATGGTAGAAGGATCCACTTGTCGGTCGTCGCTCAAAGCAACCTTCGGAGCGACAACCGACGGAGAGCATCTTCCATGTTACGTGTGCAGGTCGTTGTATATTAAAACCGAATTGCAATGTTGGTTACAATGTGAAATTATTTGATTTATGTTTTGGAGTGGTTTCAAATGGAAATGAACAATATACCTGCCATGTCTCCCGGAAAATCCGGGAGTCTCCCGGATTTTGGGTGTGTCTACCGGTCTCCCGAAATACTTGCAAATCTTCCGGATTTCTGATGAAAATCTCCCAATAGCTTCTGCCGTCTTCCAATGTCAAGATCAGAGACAGCGCGACGACACAGAGCAACACGGTAAGCGTATCGAACCGCTAATGAAAATCTCTAGGACTACAAGAAAAAAACTTGTGAACAATGATAATATAAAAGTAAAGATACGTTCGTATACAGCGCAGTATCCAGTCCTTAGGAATGTTAAAAGTGCTTACACTTTATTCCCTTGCAGACCTGTTCAACCGAACACCAGGCATCTCAACTTCTCTGGGAAGAATTCAGCCACGCTGCATTTAATGCACGAAAGTTATTTGTACACAAATATCTAACACCGTCTGTAGCCATGCATGTACTAATAATTTATTCATACAGCTGAGTGAACTGGATGAACATAGAGTGGACGAACTTGTCTTACCCAAGGACACAGCAGCACAGGATTCGAATCCAGATCGATTGAGAGTCCGATGTTCTAGCGAGATAAAATTTATGTCGCGTGTTCAATGAATTAACCAACCTATATACAACAATGGGATATTTAGCTCATTAAGTCGTATGTACATGCGTATGTGCATGCGTGCGTGTGTGCGAGCTACCGGGTGTGTGCTTGAGTTCGTGCGTACGATTTGGAAAATAATTTGTTTCTAAATACAAAACATATTTTAAAATAATAATAATAAACATTCTTATTCACGATACTTACTTAGTCCTCTTCGCACGGCCAGGGTTGCGAATAAGGCCGCCACCAGAGCTCGCCAACGTGGTCTGTCTGTCGCATATCTTTCCAGGTATTCCCAAGTCCATCCCTGCTCCTTCATCTATTTCTCCACCGTCCTCCTCCATGTCTCTTTCGGTCTGTCTCTCTTTCTGTGGCCATCACGGCAACTCTGGGTATGGCTGTAGGTGACATTCGGAGTACACGTCCGATCCATCTCCACCTGCGCATCTGGATTTCTTGAGTAATGGGTTTAGCAGCTGTCCTCCTGTGTAACTCAGCGTCCGATATGGTGTTTGGCCAAAATATGTTAAGAATTCTTCGTAGGTATCTGTTCTAGAAAACTAGTAACTTATGACTGTATTGGCTGATGGTTTTGGTTATCTTCCAGGATTCAGCTCCATACAGGAGGGTGCTCATAACGTTGCTCTTGGACAGCCTGATGTTGGTTTTCATGCTGATGCGCCTTGGTCGAGCTCCATGTGCTTCTGAGTGCTGCAAACGCTTGACAAGCCTTTGGAATCCTTGTACTATCTCTTTTTCTGTATCTCCACTAATTGTCATTTTGGTGCCCAGGTATGTGAAGTCATCTATATCCTCAATTTATTCTCCGTTAGGCATGATGACTGCTTCGTTCTGCTGTTTATTCTGGTGCTTGGTTTTCTTGGTGCTGATCTTCATGTCCAATCTGTCCAGCTGTTCTTGTCATGTCGTCGGTCTTGGATTGCATTAGGTCTTCCAGGGGACTGGTAAGGGTCCATCGTATACCTATCCTTCCTTTATTGACCACACTCTTTATGATCCAATCTATTCCAAGGGTAAAGTGAAAGGGTGAGAGTATACATTACTGTTTCATCTCGGTGCTGACTTCAAAGGTGTAGCTCAATTCGTTGTTGCAGATCACTTGTGATGTACAGCATCTTCACTATTTTCACAACTTTCTGTGGGACTCCATATTGGCGCAGTATCCTACACAGAGATTCGCGATGGGCGTTGTCGAATAGCTTCTCCAGGTCTACAAAGTTGGCATATATAATGGAGCGTTCCATTCTTTGCTTTGCTAAAAAATCGGCCTCAGCGGGACGATGTGGTCCAGATCGTCCTGATCGAAAGTCCGCCTGTTCTTGTCGGATGTGCTCCCCGTGTGTCTCTGCCAGTCTCTTGTAAATGATCTTGCTGAAAACCTTGCTGGTGAGGGACAGCAAGGTGATGCTTCTCCAGTTATTGCTGTCACCGCCCACACCTACTGCCTTAACACTGTGTATTCCCTTGATCGCTGCTTTCACCTCTTCTATGGTTAATTGGTACGTCTATGTTGATGTCCAGCTCCTCTCTTGCCGCTATTATTTCTGCTGTGTCAAGGGGCTCTGGCCTATTAAAAAATGGCCTGAAAGTGCTGAAAGTTGTGATATTTGTCTTTCATTGCATGGTTCATCAATGTTGCTGAACCCTCCATTGACAGTTTTGGTAATTCTGTACAATGTCTTGACGTCTTGTTTATTGGCCGCTTTCTCTGCCTTGTCTGGAAGTTTTTCCACATACGCATTCTTGTCTACCTTTGCCAAACTTTTCACTTCTTTATCTACTTCTGTATTCCCTTAAGTTGGTGTTGATACCTTCTCTGATCTAGTTGAACTTATGTTCTGTTTGATTTCTTTTCCTTCAGCAATTTTCTGCCAAGTTTCTGCCTGGATCCATTCTTCTTTCTTCTTCTTTTTATATCCTAAGACTTTCTCGCCTGTTTTTCTGAAAGCTTGATTAAAGGTGTCAACGTTCATTTCCTGTTCTTCTCCAAATACTTGGAAGCGGTTCTGGCGTTCTTGTGTGAAGGCTTGTTTTATCCCAACATGTTTCAATCTGGCTGAGTCGATCAGTCTTTCCGTTTCCTGTCCTCTTCAGCAGGGCATTTTTAACGCCCTTTCGTTTGCCCCCCCCTCAGTCAGACCAACTTTCCCCCCAGTGTGCCCCCATTCTCCCAAACCAGCCCCTTGTAGGGCTTACTTTTTATTCGTTTTTGTGTGTTAATTTGATTTAATTTGCACTGGGTATAATAAAAAATTAGCAAAAGTAGCAGTTGTCGTGCATTCGCTAGAGAAGAACGTACGGTCTATGCTTGAAGCGGTGAACAGAGGAGGTAAAGACACGAAGCTGGTTGGTGTCACCACTGATGGCGAGGCGGCAAACACCGGCAGACAAGGTGGATTATGGCGTCTGCTTGCTGACCAAACGCAGAGAGGTTTGGCAACATTCTGGTGTGCTGCACACCGATCTGACATAGCCATTGAGTCGGTCATCAGCACCGTACCTGAGTTAGGAATCTGGAAGTCCATTCTACTGGGACTCGTACGATTCTTCCGGACGCCGAGACGGATGAAGATGTTGTCAGCGCAGGCCGGGAATGTCAAACAGTTCCCCGGGCACCACGGTGTCAGGTTTGCCCAACACGAACTGCAGCTGATGGATGCTGTGCTGAACAACCTACCAACCTGCATTATGTTGTGGGAACAGATGCAGGCGCCAGGAAGTACCAGCGAAAGAAAGGAGAAGGCTGAAACCAAAGAGTTCCTGTGAATCTGGAACCACCAACAAACGTTGATCAACGCACTGATAGGCAACGTCCTGGATATATTTGAAACATTCCAGAAGAAGTTGCAAAGGAGTGATTAAATCATCAGCTTAAATGTTCAACTATTTTTAAACACTTTGTTATTTCTGATAGAATACCACTTTATCATCCATATATATAGTACCTCATTCTCTGATAACCATGTCTATGATACCCAAACGTGGCAACAGGCAGCAACTTTTTCCAGTCAGAAACACCCTGTTAAAGGGAATAAAAACATCTATTGCTCGAATTCATGTTATATTACATCCTGCTATCTATTTCCACGTCCACCAAGCCAAAAAAATAAAAAATTCGATGAATTAGAAATTCCACATTTTATGGTGTGCATCCGGACATTTTCGAATATGCATTTTTTGGCGCGCTTTTCGGGATGCCGAGATGTGACGTCACTTATGACTCAAACTCGCATCAGGCCGACCCTTTCCATGCATTCAGAGCATGTTTACAAGTATAACGAGTTATTGTGCAATATTCCGACGTAATACAAACACTAGTCATCATAGAGGAACAAGCAGTTTCTTACGGTTCCACATGAATCGAATTTTATTCAAAACAACGAATGCGAATGGGCCTACAAGTCGACTAGGTTTCGCCGAGCTTGGGTTCGTTTTCCGAATAATTATATCGAATGCAACCAACGGGAGATAATCTACACCAATAAACATACATAGCAAACATATATTGTATCCAGCTACATAAAGTAACGTGTATAATCTCATAATATCACTAGGATATCGATATATAAAGGAGTTGTACAATTTACCATAACAACTTAAATCAGTCAGACAGTTTGAGTTGGTCCCGCTAGCTCAGTGGGTAGGCGCGTTGGTTAATTGTCGTTTATTTTACAATCGGGCGACGCCGGTTCAATCCTGACAGCATGCAAACCTTTGATTTTCTATACACTTTTTTTGTTTATGTTTTCACGAAGTAATATAAACAAAATCATTTTATACTATAATGCACTGCTTGTAAATAATTTATATTTTTGTAGTAACTATTTATTCGCCACAAAAATGAAAATATGATCATTATATAACGATGTTTCTAAATTTTATTTATCCAAACAAATATAATGTAATGGATATATAATTTATTAATTGTAAATATATTGTACGGTAATATATTGTAATTATATATGTGAAAACAGATTGAGATCTGTCTGGATAAATACAATTTAGAAACATCGTTATATATAATGACCATCGCCATATTGGATAAGTATCACATTTCCGCTTCCTGTATTATTGCGTTGGTTAATTCCATACCTTGTTCCTGTTGTACGCTCTCTTGCCTCGACTTCCGTTTTGAGATAAGTCTGTTCAATAAATGTTCTCGTCGTTATCGAGTATTTCCCTTCTATACTGGCGTGGTGGCAGCGTTTTCACTACTGAAGTGGATAGATACTCGTATAGCCAAACAAACGGCACGACGAATGCTTACTTTCTGTACGCAGTAATTAACATTGAACATTGAACATTGCCGGCATTTGCATACACGATTGAGCTACACGTCAAACGCGACAATGGCTCAGTCACAGAGAGCTCCAAAACAGTGGTCTCTTTCAAAACACAAAACACTGACGTCATATGAGAGCTGGCGCCAAAACCTCCAATATACTCTATCATTGGACGCGAATTTCGCACCATTCCTACTCGACCAGGTAACATGGGGAAAGAAAACTAACACTTCTCCACTCAGAGGCTTACTTGACGATACTGAAGACACACCAGGCTTGGTTAGGCGAGCGGCACAACAAAAAGTCGCGCACTTAGAATTAATGCTTGGGCAGATTGACAACTTCTGTCCGATCATATCGCGAAATACCATCGTCAAAAACTCGACATCCGTCAACTCCATATGGCAGGCAATCAGACTTCACTTCGGGTTTCAGACAAGCGGCGCTCACTTCATAGATTTCGCCGACATAAAACTTGAATCAGACGAAAACTACGAGGACCTATTCCAACGCCTCCTGGCGTTCGTTGATGATAGTCTGCTGACAGTGGGTGGCGGTATATCACACCACGACGAGTTCCCGACCGTAGATGAGGACTTATCACCGTCGCTGGAGAACATGGTTGTATTGAGCTGGCTTATACTTATCCATCAGGAGCTACCTAGACTCGTAAAACAGCGCTACGGAACCGAATTGCGGAGCCGCACGCTAGCCAGTCTTAAACCAGAGATCTCTCAGGCCTTGGGGTCCCTACTGGACGAGATCCATTCTATGTCAGAGACAAAAATCCTGAGACAGTCAACCTACTACCAACCACGCACACGCTCTGGGCCCGCTCGCCCACAAAGCTACCAACGAACCTAACGAGCAAAAAAATGCCCACTCTGTAAGCAGGCTGGTAGACCGATAGTAGACCACTATCTAAGCGCTTGCAAGTACTTGCCCGAGCAAGACAGACTGTTCATGACTAAGGCACGCAACGTGACAGGACTAAACTGCGAAGACAGCGGAGACGAGGAACCACCGGCGAATGACGGCTACGTCAATGACGTACAAAATGTGTCGGCGACTTGTCGCGTAAATACGAAAAGCCTCCATTTTTCAAGGCGTTCCATCGTCACCACCCAATACGTGTTACCCTTGACACTGGGGCCGAAACCAACATGATTAGAGAGACGGTGGCCAGGTCAATTGGTGCAAAAATCACCAAAAGCTCCCAGCTCGCAAGACAAGCTGATGGTGTAACCCCACTCAATGTAGTCGGAGAAACAAGGCTCGTGTTATCGCGGGATAATCTTGACCTACACCTCGATGCCCTTATCGTTAAAGACTTGGATGTCGATGTACTTGCGGGAACATCATTCATGACAACCAATGACATATCCGTTCGTCCCGCCAAAAATCAGATCAGCATTGACGAAACTGTGATACACTACGGGTTGGAGAACGTCAACCGTTCCCAATATCACACGATTCGCAGAGCGCAGGCCTACGTGTTGCGTGCGCCACCCGCGTCCACTACTGTTTGGCCAGGCGACTACATAGAACTGTCTATTCCATCAGCACTCGACGATCTTGTATTGGCGATCGAACCTCGTAACGATCATAAGTCAACATTGCACTACCAAGATTGGCCCCAACCCGCCAATGTCGAGGCAGTCGGGGACAAAATCCGTTTACTAAACACGTGTTCACATCCCTTGAAAATAGGACGCAACGAGCACTTTTGCCAAGTGCGTGGTACCACAGCATGTGACACCAACTACGTGGAAGACATCGTAATCAAAAACACAAGCACACACGCAGCAGACGTGCAATTTCCAGACACTATCGAACTAGACAGTGGCAACCTCTTGTCAGACGACTTGCGCAACCAGTTCCGCAATCTGCATCAACAATTTGACACTGCATCGAAAATCGTAGGATACAACAGGCATGCGGGCCCATTCACAGCAACTGTAAACATGGGACCAGTCCAACCCCCGCAGCGAAAGGGGAGATGTCCGCAATACGCTCGCGACAAACTCGTCGAACTTCAGGAAAAGTTTGATGATTTGGAGGCGGCCGGTGTATTCCGTCGTCCAGAAGATATCGGGGTGGTGGTCGAATACCTTAACCCATCATTTCTCGTACGCAAAGCTAATGGAGGATCACGACTCGTCACTGCCTTCACGGAAGTAGGACGTTACAGCAAGCCGCAGCCTTCTCTCATGCCAGACGTGGATTCGACACTAAGATCCATAGCTTGCTGGAAGTACATCGTTGTATCAGACTTGACGAATGCATTCTATCAGATCCCTCTATCGAAGGACTCACTGAAATACTGCGGAGTTGCGACACCCTTTCGTGGAGTTCTCGTGTACACACGTTGTGCCATGGGCATGCCCGGCTCTGAGACGGCATTGGAAGAACTCATGTGCCGAGTCTTTGGTGATCTGTAACAAGAGGGCGTCGTCGCCAAGTTGGCTGACGATTTGTACTGCGGGGGCAACTCGCCACAAGAACTACTAGACAACTGGAGTCGTGTCCTTGATGCCCTTGCTCGATGCGACTTACGACTTTCAGCAAAGAAGACCAGGGTTTGCCCCAAATCAACGACCATCCTAAGCTGGCTGTGGTCAGAAGGTACACTACATGCCAGTCCTCACCGCAACGCTACTCTGGCATCGTGCACACCGCCACAAACCGTTCTGGGACTTCGTTCCTTCATTTGGAGCATATAAAGTGTTGGGACGCGTCATCTCTCAGTGTTCCAAAGTACTTGCACCCCTCGAGTCGTACATTGCGGGCATGAAATCACAGAAGACATTGACATGGACTGATGACATCCGCGAGGCGTTCCGTGTAGACCAACAGATCGATCACATTACCGCGGCCCAGTGACCAACTATGGATCGTTACCGACGGTTCGGTTACCAAACGTGGCATCGGATCCACACTATACGTTTCGCGAAATGGACAGACCCGTCTTGCCGGGTTTTTCAGCGCCAAACCAAAGAAACACCAAGTTACATGGCTACCCTGCGAAATCGAAGCGTTAGGCATTGCTGCAGCAGTCAAACGCTTCAGCCCGTACATCATACAATCAAAGTCGAAGCCGTGTCTACTCACCGACAGCAAACCGTGTGTGCAGGCCATTGACAAACTATGCCGTGGCGAATTTTCATCTAGCCCTCGCGTGAAATCGTTTCTGTCAGTTGTCGCCCGATACCAAGTCACAGTGCGCCACCTGGCAGGTTCATCAAACATACCATCCGACTTCGCAAGCAGAAACGCACCGGAATGCCATGAACCACATTGCCAGATATGTTCTTTCATATCGCAAATCGAACAATCTGTCGTTATGAGTGTTGCTGTGGAAGATATCATATCCGGCTCCACTCGCCTTCCGTTCACGAGCAGGTCCGCATGGCTATCTACACAATCAGAGTGCTCTGACCTACGGCGCGTCAGAGCTCACCTAAAACAAGGCACGCGTCCATCCAAAAAAGTAACCAACGCCAAGGACGTAAAACGTTACTTATCTACTACAACGTTGGCTCGCGACGGCGTCATCGTTGTCAAGTGCGACATACCATTCGCGCCAACCAAAGAACTTATCGTAGTTCCACGACAAGTGTTAGATGGCTTACTAACAGCGATCCACCTAAAGCTAAGCCACCCATCAAAACACCAACTCAAACTCGTAGTTCGTCGCAACTTCTTCGCATTGGACATCGACAACGCGTTTGAGCGAGTGACCGACGCATGCCATACATGCATGTCACTAAAAAATATCCCGACTACACTCATCGAACAAACAACGACCGACGCTCCCGAAGCGATTGGTGTTTCGTTCGCAGCAGATGTTATCAAGCGTAACCGACAACTCATATTTGTCGTCCGCGAAACCGGTAGCTCATACACTTCTACGTGCATCATCGAGAGCGAACGCCATGACACGTTACGTGACTGCCTCGCTCGACTCTGCACAGAGTTTCGACCCCTCGACGGGCCCCCTGCGATCATCCGCGTGGATCCAGCCCCAGGGTTCATCGCTCTCGTGAACGACCCAACTCTGCTACGTTTGGGTATTCGTTTGGAGATAGGGAGAATCAAAAACTCTAACAAAAACCCCATAGCTGAGAAAGCTGTGTCAGAGGTTGAAGATGAGCTGCTACGACAGGAGCCTGGTGGGGGACCGGTGTCACCTCTTATACTGGCAATTGCTACCTCTCAACTCAACTCCAGAATCCGCGGTCGCGGCCTATCGGCACGCGAAATATGGTTCCAACGAGACCAGTTTTCCAACGCGCAGTTGCCTATTTTAGATCGTGCCATCATCGTTGAACAACATCAGTCTCGCCTACAAAATCACGCACACAGCCAGACGTCGAAGGCTCCTCGCGGTAAAGAGGCGCCTGTACCGATAATTCATGTCAGTGACTTGGTTTACGTACTATCCGACCGCAATAAGTCGCAAGCTCGAGACCGCTATCTAGTCACCTCTATCGAAGATAGTTGGTGCTACATTCGCAAATTTAGCGGATCTCAACTACGCACTTCATCATACAAGGTGCGACTATCCGAGTGCTATTTAGTACCCGGTCATGTGTCGACCACAATACCCACGCGCCATCGTGAGGATGGAGATGACACGGAAGACGTCCCGCCATACGAAGACGACACCCCGCCTGATGTCTAAGCGAATGCAACTCCACCCGAAATCCCATTAGTGATCGCAGCACCGCCCGAGGCTCCACTGACGATCACAGCGCCACCTGAGGCCCCTACAACCGCGCTACCGAAACCACCAACCACACCCAGTGACAACGTGAGGCCCACTCGGCCCATCCGCAGACGTAATAAACCTGCATATCTACAAGACTATGAGTTATAACACATGTGCCATGGACCTATTGACTCTACTGCATATTTTGTGTGACATATGCCCATATTGACTCTACTGCATATTTGTATGTCATATGGACTATCACGTTATAACCTTACAAGCTTATGTGCTATTATTAGATTAGTGAAGGAGAAAAGAAAGTGGTCACGCCATATTGGATAAGTATCACATTTCCGCTTCCTGTATTATTGCGTTGGTTAATTCCATACCTTGTTCCTGTTGTACGCTCTCTTGCCTCGACTTCCGTTTTGAGATAAGTCTGTTCAATAAATGTTCTCGTCGTTATCGAGTCTTTCCCTTCTATACTGGCGCATAGTTTCATTTTTGTGGCGAATAAATAATTACTACAAAAATAAAAAAATCTTTACAAACAGTGCATTATAGTATAAAATGATTTTGTTTATATTACTTCGTGAAAACATAAAGAAAAAGTGTAAAGAAAATCAAAGGTTTGCATGCTGTCAGGATTCAACCGGCGTCGCCCGATTGTAAAATAAACGACAAGTAACCAACGCGCCTACGAGCTAGCGGGACCAACGGAAATTATTTGACTGATTTAAGTTGTTATGATAAATTGTTGTGAAAATGTACTCGGCCCCGCCCCCAGGTTTGGACTGCGCCAACTTCTGCCAATCACAACAGATTCAGTTCAGAAAATGTTGGCATCTCTGGCTTGTATGAGTCCACACTCTATGCAGACCGAAAGTATCGTGAGCCACCACAACTTCGTGGTCGATAATTACCGCACCAGTATGAATGAGGACACGAGAAACACACGACTCGTGGTGGAACTGAATAGTGTGGGCACTGCTTATTATGACCCTCGACCCGCTGTGGTCAGATTCTTGGAGAACTCGTCTAG
Organism: Paraescarpia echinospica; assembly: GCA_020002185.1. Lineage (NCBI taxonomy): Eukaryota > Metazoa > Annelida > Polychaeta > Sabellida > Siboglinidae > Paraescarpia > Paraescarpia echinospica. The sequence continues at coordinate 36,973,066 of CM034531.1, forward strand.
TCAAATTGAGACAACTGTCAAACGTTCTGACTTGCAGGATACGTCTTACGTTTCTATGACTACTGCATGTATTGGTTATAATAAAACATGTTACTAGGATATATGTGTAACATTTATTTTCATACCAAAATGCAGTCGTCGATCACTCGTCACTGTAATATAGCCGCTCCCTGCATGTTATATACACGGACGGATCCCGTTGACTTCGGATTTCTCCGGTCCTGGTCGGAGCAGATAATAAACGACGGCAATGTTTCGTTCAGTCTGATTAGGTTCTTAGGTATTGCTTGTCCACACAGCCCCTTCTGGGGCTAACCTAGGAGATGTGCAGTGCGCATTGCAAAGGGTGCGTGAAACTGAATTTGACAAATACTTTTAAAGGGACAGTCGCACTTCGTGGCTTTTTTGTTTTTATTGCAAAATTATGTTATACGGTATAAATTATATCTATTATGTCGTACTGACTGCCCAAATATGTTTTAATGAACCATTTTGTTTTATAAAATGTTAATGATAAGTGCACATATCACTTTGTTTACATCGACTGCGAGCCGCTTTCGAAAGCCGTTGTAGGCGTGGCTAAAATCCGACTACTAATGAGACAGAAATGCGTGCTCACGTGGTACGTGATCACGTGAACGCAAGTTGCATAGTTGTTGATATTCGATCGTAATGGCGGGTAACAAAATGTTGCGTCGTGCAGTACGATGTTCAGCGGCGAAGAAAAAACAAAAAGAACGTGACAAATTCCGGTCTACTATACGGGTAATTTTGGGAGAGCAGAAGGTACGATGGGATCGCCTGAAGGCTGACCTAAATCCGAAATCTGATCATAAAGCGGGGGAAGTTCTGCTTGACACGTCGTAAGTTTTTCAACTTGAGACTGAGTTCGCATCACCAGTGTCAGTGACCAGGCATTACATCGTCGTCGTGTTTTATTGTCAGTGAGTTCCAAGTGAACATGGTGTCGTACAAATTATATTTTTAATTTGAAGTATATTCGATGCCGATAGATTGGTTGCATTTATATAGAAAATCTCCCGTACGGGCATCATGTCGTTCACACTCACAGGCTCGGCCTCGGGACGTTATCGTCACCGACACTGTCCATATTATGGCATATACTCCTTGATGCTAGCCCGGGGCTAGGGCCAAGGCGTAATCGTAACCCGGTAGAATATAGGAAGGGAATGGAATATGAAGTAGATTACGTAGCTCAAACATCGCCCATCTAGTCGACAAAATTATTTTCTGGTACGGGTATAATTATCGTCGTGTCCTAACTTCGTGCATCGCGTAATACCGTGCCCTGCCAACATCATATTGGGAATTTTATGTAAATTTGTTCAGTTCCACCTGAGACTGAGTCGGTGCCTGTGGGTTAAAGACAGTTTTTTTTATTAAAATGGCAAATTGCAGCTGCAATTGTTAATAAACCTGGTTGAAATGCCATCGGTTACGAGTGTTATTTTTTAATATTCACCTACAAAATTGGCAATGGCATCAACATTTTTGTTTCCCCGACTGTTTTTAGCAGTCGTTCACATTGGTGAAATAGCATAGCATTTTAAATTACGTTTTTATGTCAACAAGAGAATAATTTGCATATATTTTTACAGAACAAACTTATTACCTCTGTTTTTGCAGCCGATTCACCATCATCCCAACCTGTGGCAGAGCCTACATCCCTAGCTTCACCAGTGGCAGGCTCATCACAGAAACCAGACATCATGCATATCTCTGTTGGGTAATTTTTCACAGTTGATTATTTATAAATGTTAGTATTGCTTCACTGGAATGTTACGGAATGATATTCTACTCTAATTTCTACATGTAACATAAGTCATTGTATTATGCATGCCTTGTTTTAGTTTTACTTGAGTTATGTAGTTGACATTAAAACAAAAAAGAAGTTAATTTTATGACATACCGTTACATACCAATTTGCGAGTTTAAACAGATGTAGCACTGTTTTGTCAACTAAACATATTATTATTCAATAAGTATTTGTTTGTAGCCCTCTGTCATGTGATGAAGACAGTGAGGGGGGTGACAATGATGATTCATGGCTACCATCACAATGCACGGAGGATGCTTCATACGAGCTTGACATCAGTGTCACTGAAAGGTACACATTATTCTTAGTCAATGTAACATGGAAGAAAATGGGAAATTAGAAGAAATAAAATTTAGCATGAGTGAAGTCGCACAATACTGGGCCAAATTGTGTGTCCTGTAATTTATGCTATATTTACTCCATAACCAGCTTCTTTGTGGACAGTTCCTGTTGATAACATTTGGCCTGTATCTTAGGCCCATGAAGAAAGAAGAGACACAAAAACACATCCTGCCTGTTTATTGTTGTTGTTTGAAAAAAATTGTGGTTGTGGTGGATAACGTAAGTTATAGTAACTGTAACTTATGTTATCCACCATTTCAGGTCCAGAGTCTGAGTATTCTTAACATTTTAAAAGTCTTGGTTGGCCATCATCGAATAATATAGATAAAAACACACAGGGAAGCAACATGAATCAGAAATTTATCACATGAAATTACTTATTGCAGCTTCCCGGTATACCGGGCACAGTCCTTCTGGCAGCGATTGATTATCAGAGTCACAAAGATTTACCATTGAAAAAGAAATCGAAAGGGACACACTGTGTAAGTATGCAGGTACACATTAAGTATACATGTAACAACATGAACATGTAAATATTTGTGTTATGCATTATAATAACGACTATTGCCATTCCATTATAGGGCTAATTGTTGATTGGATTTATTTATGTTGGTGACGACTTTAATTTGTGATTGAGCAAGTAATGTATGAGAAGACAGTTTTTTTAGAAATGAACGGTAGTTATTATGTTGCAATACATAAACAATACAAAGCATAATAATAGCGTATGTACATTATGCATATATATGTAATATTTAAAGTTTAATATTTGCAATAATTCAGCTATTTACATAACATTTTTATATGCTGATGTATTGCACATGAAAAAAGTTACTTTAAATATTTATGTTTTTAAATATTGACGTTTTGAAATATTTACATGTTGAATAAAAAAAAAAAAAATTGGCAAATGCCATACTGTGTAACAATGCAAGTTCATGACACGTCATTAAGTTTGTCTATTAATCTACAGCTACCTCAAAGTCTACAACTAATGGGGAAAAAAGTGGACTATTATCCTGAGCGAGAACCGAAACATTATGTGTACATAGCATCCCTTCAGGAGAAGATCATCCGAGCATGCACTGACAATCCACTACCAAAACGCAGGAAGCGTAGATAACCTGATGACCCGTGCAACATTACACCAACACTAGCAACAGTGCCTGTGCCACCAACAGCAGATCTAGTGGCAAGGCATCAAACCCGATTTGGAAAAAAGAAATATGCCTAAGATGGAAGTTGTCAATGAGTAACCTACATGTTCAGTAACATTTATTTTTTTAATAACAAACTATTATCAATGAATTTAGAAATTACCATGGTTACCTGATGATGTGTGGTTGTATAAAGTTTACACACTTTATTCTTGACAAGTAATGATTTCAACCTAATATATGAACTTTGAACCCAGAGTACTGTCTACCTGCACTCAGAAAAATCTGCCTAATTTTCCACACACAACAGCTCGGAATAACATGTCGGTTCCCTTTTCCCAGTTTGCCATGTCGCCAGAAAACAAACTGGTGGTAGGCATAGTGTCGTATGGCATCATTGCCTCCTCGTGCTGGCACGCCAAACACATCTGCTCTGTGGCGTCCCACCATTGTCAAAACTGTGGGGTCGAGTACGAGTAAGTCCATTTCCTAAAAAGAAATGTATACACCAGTACATTCAAACTGTAGCAGTTGCATTGAAATGAAACATGATTATGTATGTGTGCACTGGAATGAAACATCACTATGTATGTGTGATTAAGTTTTTTGAGTAAAACTGGGTTTGTGGTCTGATTTGGACTTTCAGACGCGGAATACATATTTTTGGATTTGCATGGAAAACCCAGTATATTAGCATTTTTCATTCCTGTGAAATTATGTCGCAATGCTGATGTTTCTGTGTATTATCATTGGGATTAACAAGGTTCCATATAATTTGTTATCCATCTGTTTGTTGTAATGGTTAGACCTACTGATATGTATTTAGGATGTTGGTCGAATGGGTGCCAGACGTTTTGGTAAAGGACACTTTGGGCAACAGACATTTTGGTAATAGGACATTTTGATAAACTATTGAAAATAATGAGAATTATTTGGTCATTGTTAAAGATGTTCTTTCGGAAATTGGATTTTGGTAACCACACATTTTGTAGTAGGGCATTTCGGTAAGACCAACAAAATTAATCATCTTTACAGTGTGTACCTCTACAAAACTATTTAGAATACCAGGCGCCAATAGTAGCTAATAATAATGTTTTAATTTGAATAGATGTGAACTACGGTTGTATTAAATAACAATTTATTCCATCCAAAGTAACAGAAATATTCAGTATAAAAATTCTGATGCTGCAGGTTCAGGGCAGTGGTTGTGGTCAATTCTCAACACTGGATTTGCTGGTAGCAAGTCTATGTACACACTACCATGGCATAACTTGCTCACACGACATACATGTGCAGCGCCACTGTATCACACCATTTTTCTGTTTCCTTGTAAAAAGCATAGCCATTCCACAAAAGCTTAGCTTTCTCCTTGTTGTTGTCGACAACTCCATGTTCACAGGTATGACATTACCTTATGTGTGTCTGGATATAAATGTGTGCAGCGAGCCACAGATTGGCTGTAGCAATTGAGCACTCTAACCTGTCCCCTCTAACCCATCGATTTAAATAACCCATACCCCCATGACTGACTGACTGCTGTTGCCGGGGAAGCCATGTTCCCTTCCCCTGCCTTGAAAGTTCATCAAATAAGCACTAACACTATCTCTGACTGCTGGTGGGGAGCCAAGTCCACTGTCTGGAAAAATGACCAACCTAATTTCTAAATGGTTTAACTGATTGGCACCACTGACATGGCAAACTGAACAGGTTTTAACTCATTGATAGATTTTATTACTTTACAGATTTACTTTATCATGTGTAATTAGTCCTTTGGGCCGAACGTCCAATGGACTATTGCCATCGCTCTGCATCTGCCGTTAGCTGTCGTATCTCAGAAACCGTTCAGTAACTTTTTCTCTAATTTTGCATATATGCATATACATTTCATGTGGTAGTGTCACTGTACACAAGAAATCTGTATTTGATTGAATCATTCTAAGGGCACCTAATGACCCCCCGAAAAGGACCCCAAAACTGGTAAATTTTCACATTTTGCCTATTTTTTCAAAAACTCTTCAGTAACTTTTTCTCAAATTTTGCAGACATTTCATGTGGTAGTTCCACTATACACAAGAAATCTGTATTTGACTGAATCATTCTAAGGGCACCAAATGTCCCCTAAAATGCTAAATTTGTTAACTAAATTGTTTACAGCAGGGAGAACAGCCTGGAGCTCTACTGACTGATTGACACTTTCTTAAACAACCTTTAACTGTGCTACATGCAAGATTGCAGCTCACCAACTCTCCTGCAAGGTTTCTACAACCACTGGATATCGGCCTAAATAGCAGAGTACTGGGTTCAAATTGTACAATATTTTTAATAACACATTAACTAATATATACAATCTTCACGAAACGGTCTACTTAAATATTTTATTTCCAGGTGTTTCTTCACTGGCATGTATATAGTCTCCACTAAACATGCCAATATTTTACTTCCATCATAACCCTTAATGATCTGTAACTATGATTCACCAAAAACCATGCCATTAATAATTACACACTCAATAAAGTCCAAAGGCACCTTTAAAAATGACCAAATAATTCTGATTATTTTCAATAGTTTTACTGAAATGTCCTATTACCGAAATGTTTGATTACCGAAATGTCCTGGTAACAAAATGTCTGTTGCCCAACTGTCAATGGCCAAAGTGTCCTTTACCAAAACGTCATGGATTCAGGTAAAACACACATTTATGACTTTTTGCAAAAAAATATATACTATATAGGTAGTAACAAATATGTAATTTCAGAAAATGGTGTTACAAATCGTACAGGGGTGTATGGCAGGAAGGAGGTCAGTAATAACAATTTGTGGGAATTAGACATGGTTTGTTGGATGACATGGTGATCCCAAAAGATGTGGGAGAGAGAGATTCACACCCTTGTCACACCACCCTCATATCTGATAAAAGTACACATCTCACTAGTCGCAGGCTGATGCATTTGTCTGGGCGCATGTTGCAGCACAGCCGCTCTACATCTGTTGCCATTTCTCAGCAGTGGCCGCATGAGCACCAGCTCAGAGCACCACCTGCCACTGGTCCTTGTTCGGTGCCTCTCATGACACAAGGCCTCGCTCTCGCAGCACCATCTTCAGTAGCAGCGTCTTTGCCTGCCCCTCATCCAGTTCGTTAATGTCAGCCTAGAAGGATTGCAAAAGGCAATATCATGTAACTAAATATTAACATTATGGTTATTTAATACACAAAATGTTGGTGTGCATGTTAGATGTTCAAACAAAATACAGTACCTGCTCAAATTCTGCAATGTAGCATGTTTTTGATAACACCAGGCAAATTATGTGTATGTATGTGTGTGCATGCATGCGTATGTGTGAATTACATTATATATGGGTCATGTCTAAAGGAAATTTCTATTTTGCAGTGCATTTGGAATAATACATTGTACATTATTATTTCTGTGTTTGTGTATGTTTTTGATCAAAATAGGTTGATTATGTAATTTATTTTATAAAAAGCATAGTTCAGTTTCAAACTTGGTACCTTGGCATATTCTGTGACGTTATGCACCTGCACAGCATTTGGATCATAACATGAATATAAAATCTTTACCCTAAATATTTTGTCACTTGTATTTATAATTGTTATTAAAAATGTGCACTGTAATAAAAATATTTACCTGCAGTTGCTCCTGTCTCTGATTGCGTAACCTCGCCATGCGATCGCAGTCAGTCCTGTTCAGTGACAGTGATAGCTGCCTCGATCTTCTGTCACGCCCTCTCCCGACAACCCTTCCTCTTGCTGCACCCTGTTGTCTAACTGCCCCTCTTCCTCTCACTCCACGTCTTTCTCCCAATGCAGCTGTTTCCCCGGAACAATTAAAACTCTGGGTAAACAGATAATGTGATATGGTAAATAATTTGTGTATATATATATATATAACAATAACATTTATTATGTGTACTTTGTGTACTTAGTTACCATGCAGTGATTGACAGTGCATGGCAATACTTTAGAAAACGTGCTTTTACTGCCATATACCTTGAAACATTGACGCACGCACATTACAGAAGAAAAGTTAATATACTATCTTATTTACTTTTATTTCATCACGGTTGTAAGCCAGTAAGGCCAGTAAAATAAAGACGTCGGAGATCACCCCTACGACCTGCACAATTTCCAACACAACCCCCTCAACTAACGCGGCAAGAAATGCCCCAGTCACTGAAAAGTGCATCCCCAAAGAAAAGAAAACACGCTACGAGCGTGAGCTACGGCTGGTTGTTATGCACTATGTCTATGATTCGCCAGTCGACGTTGTAGGCCTATTCCGCAAAGAAGGAACCGTAACGAGAATGCACTCAAATTAAATTATGCTACCGATTTCAAGAAAACGAGTACACACACTCATAATATGAAATAATTTTAACCAATAGACACTAGACACGAAACTAGTCATACTAGTATTAGATGATAGTGTTAATTGTAGGACCCTTCGGCTTCGAATTCGTGTTGATCGGGCGGTATACTCGATATTGACGGACAAAACTAAAGTGCTAATAATAGACTTTATGTGTGCCGACGCTGCTTGTTACAAGGATATGAATCGTGGCTAGTTTGCTAAATAACACAAGGCAGATATAAGTTTGTATAAGAGCTTTATATATATAAAGCCACAATCACTATACATTAATATATTATGCAGATTACATAATTAAAATGATCATTCATTACCTAGCCAACATGATTATAATCTAAATGAGAACAGCAAAGGTGGGGGAACCAACCACACGCAGGTGGAAGGACCCACCGAATCAACTAATATCAATTTGAAGGCTTGTGAATGAATATATATGCAAATAATCAACAGTGGGGAAAGTGCAAGGTAACCACCTCCGCCCTATAAAACCCCACGTACACATCGATAACTGACACTGCAAATGAGAACAGATGTATGTTTAGTTATTATAGACATACTGCCCTTTATTTAACATACAGTGTAATGTCTTGTTACAACCTAATGATCGTTGACGAATATGCAAATTTATAACCCTGTTAGCAAACCGACCTAACCAAAAAATATATACCAAAAATACAGGTGTAGTTGGGGCTGGAGGGTGGGAAACAAATGTGTTATCCTTAATTACGGTAAATAACGGTTAGAACAACCCATGAGGAACTAACGAACCCTACTGGGAAAATGTTATAGCGTGTCAACGCGCCTCGTAAATGTTATACCCGAAACAAATATTTATATCCGTCACAGCATAGAAAAGATTACCTTTCTGAGTAACGCGCAAATAAAAAAGAGGCTCAGCTGTTGTGGATGGAAGAGCTTGTCCCATGGTTAGGTCGGTGTACCGTACATTTCAAATATAGGCTGCAGCAACGCCCACATAAATACCATTTGAGCTCTGATCAAATGTTGGTTTTCGTTGACGTACACGCGTTTGTTTAACAACAGTCGTAGCAGTAACACGATCTCAAACAAAGTTCATTTCACAAATACAGTGACAAATTAAACGGAATATTTATGACATTTCATTGTTCAACTTACATCAGTCGATGAATCGTCGTTCTATATCCATGATGACAGCGTACTATTGACATCTGAAGCTCGGCCCACGTCGGGTCACGTCCTTCCGCGGAATTTTCCGAACTCGCAATTCGGGGATTTGAGTGACAGCGCGTTGATTCTTGTAAACATTTAACGGTTCAATCCAAAAGTTGATTTCTGCTTCGTTAAAACATCTTTGGGCAGCCAGTACGCTATAATAGATATAATTTATACTGTATAACACGATTTTGCAATAAAAACAAAAAGCCACGAAGTGCGACTGTCCCTTTAAAAGAAAATAAAACAAATAATTATGTAAAACAAGTGCAATAATTTGTGCAGGTTAAAAACACAGTCTCTGTCTATAGTCGGGTAAGTTGGGCTGGAGCAACAAGGTGGATGGTGCTCAGAGCTTAATAAATGGTGTTTCATTTAAAAGCAGCAATTATACAATGGTGACGAGAATTAAGCGAACCTGCTAAGCCTACAAGTAAGCAACCGCCTACCGTACCGAATCACCATGGCTGTTCCGATCAATGTGGCCCAACTACCGCCCTTCGATGCACAAAACGAGCCTTCAACAACGACTGAACGTTGGAAAAAGTGGATACGAAACTTGACAGGATGGCCAGTGCGTCAGGATGCACCGATGACAAGCAAAAACGTGATTTGCTGTTACACACCGCGGGCGAAGACGTACAGGACATTTATGATACATTCCCAGAAACAGAAACAGGTACGTCGTCGTCGTTTCAAAAGACAAAAAACTATTGACGGGCTATTTCATGCCTAAATCAAACGTCCCGTACAACAGGCACATGTTTCATCGCGCTGAACAACATGAAGGCGAAACCGTCAGGCAGTTCGTAACACAGTTACGACAGCTGGCATCATCATGCGATTACGGGAATAATGTCGATGAGTACATCAGAGATCAAGTAATCGATCGGTGTCGCTCTGATTCGTTGCGTACCAAACACTTGGCCGCAGGAAAGGATCTCATGCTAAACAGGGCGATCGAGATAGCGCAAACGAGAGAATCGTCAGAACGCCAGGCTAAAGACATGACTCGTGGCACAGCAAACAACACAGTGTATGCTGCATTCAACAGGTCAGCATGCATACCATTCGAAACGCACACTCGTAAACCGGTCAACAGACATTCTAGACATCCAGCAACAAAAGTCAGCCAAGCGCAGCGTATGGCTGAGGACTTCATCAATCATACTGCTGACAGCTCTACGCCAAATGCCATCACCCTTGACGAAATTAAGGTGCACACAAGACAAGACGCGACCTTAAACAAGGTCATCGAGGTCACCCGCACAGGTCGTTGGCATGACACAGCTAACAACGAGTCAGCTGACATTGCTGCATTCCGGAAAGTGAGGGATGAACTGACAGTGGGAGAAAATGGAGACTTTCTGCTACGAGATTCTCGCATTGTCATCCCGACAGCACTTCGCAGTCGTGTCATACAGTTGGCACATGAGGGTCATCAGGGCATCTGCAAGACCAAAGCTCTGATCAGAAGCAAAGTGTGGTTTCCAGGCATAGACAAGGAAACGGAAGCCGTCGTCATGGGTTGCATTCCGTGTGTTGCAAACCCCAACTGCCGCCAGGTGGAGCCACTAAATATAGCTACTCTACCGCGAGGCCCGTGGATCAATCTGAGCATTGATTTATGCGGCCCAATACCGACAGGCGAATATTTACTCTGCGTCACAGATAAATATTCAAGATATCCAGTCGTTCACGTGACAAGAAGCACCAGTGCAGAGACAGTTATGCCGATCATGGAGTCCATTTTTGCCATGTTCGGATATCCAGAAACGATTAAGTCGGACAATGGCCCACCATTCCAGAGTAATGCGTGGTCACAGTTTTTGCAGTCGTGTGGCGTCCGTCACCGCAAAATCACACCGCTATGGCCGATGGCGAATGCACAAGTGGAGAACTTCAACAAGCCGATGATGAAGGCAGTACGTTCAGCCATCATTCAACATAGCAACTGGCGTCGCGAACTGCAGCAGTTTCTTCGAAACTATCGATCTACTCCGCATAGTTCTACGCTGTTCACACCTCACCGACTACTGTTTGGTCGAGAACCGAGAACTAAGCTACCTGAGCTGTCAATGCTTCAGAGCGTGCACCCAGAAGATGAAGTCGTTCGCAGACAAGACGCTCGTGCAAAAGCGAGAATGAAAGATTACTCAGACGAGCGTGCACACGCTTCACACGTGAACCTACAAATGGGAGAGGTTGTGCTTGTACAGCAGCCTAGAGTGAACAAACTCTACTCCGTTCGCACCGACACCGCTCATCGTCAGTGCAATGAAAGGACCAATGGTCACCGCCATGCGTGGTGATGGGTCCACGGTGACGCGAAATGTGTCTAAGTTCCATCGCGTGCGAGGCTTGTCGCCCGATGAAATCGCACAACATCATCCCGAGGACACAGCTGCGGACGACGACCCGCCAACAGATGATGAGTCGTCTGAGACCCGTCACGATGACGAAGAGGTGCTTAAGCCACCTGCTCTGCAAGCTGTCCGTCCACAACGAGCTCAAAAAAAGCGACAGCGCTTAATCGAGCAAATCTAGAAATTGGGTGTAGGCGGATCGCTGCCCGTTCTAGATATAGTTAGTTACACGATATAAGGGTGTAGGCGGATCGCTGCCCTTCATATTCGTTATCTAGTTAAGTGTTCAGTTAAATAACATGGCATGTTTGTGCGTTCATCTGTTTTCACAACGAACACTTTTCACATCAAACACTTATTAGGAATACGTGTCACAAACTTTATTGCAGTTCAATGTTCCTTTAATTAACAAATGTGACTAAGTAATCAAGGTAGAGAGGGATGTAATGTAGCCGCTCCCTGCATGTTATATACATACGTAACCTATGTATTACGGACGGATCCCGTTGACTTCGGATTTCTCCGGTGCTGGTCGGAGCAGATAATAAACGACGGCCATGTTTCATTCAGTCTGATAAATGTTGTTTCATTTAAAAGCAGCAATCATACAGTCACTGTAGCCCCATAACTATGTGGATACAAATATAATAAAACATATTAAGCTTCCCTACATGCCTAAAGGTTATGAATATAACCATTAATGTATGCGTAAACTGCCCTTTTTAGCCATTAGATGTGCCCTTTTAAGACGTTGCCCCCCAGTGAAAATTAAATTAAAAAAACGCCCTGCTTCACAAGGTGATGTTTGCTACAAGCAGGCTGTGATAACTAGCTATGTCAGCTCCTCTACAGGCCTTGACGTCTTGTAGACAACTTATCCATCTCCTATTGATGAGGATATGGTCAATCTGACTCTTGGTTACGCCATCTGGCGATGCATGTCCACGTTGTCTTGTGAATATCCTGTTAAGACAATGTCCCTCCAACAATCATGTCATTCTCTTCGCAAAAGTCACATAGTCGCTCTCCGTTGGGCATTGATGGTTCCAAAACCATGTTTCCCATCATCCGTTCTCTGCCTCTGTTATTGTCTCCTACTATGGCATTGAGGTATCCAAAGATTAGCAGCATGTCGTGAGCTTTTGCATCCTCTGTTACTGCCTGTAGTTTTTCATAAAGAAAACTGTCCTTGTTTCCTCTTCTGCGTCCTCAATTGGTGCGTAGCATACGATCACTGTTAATTTGGTGTATCTTGAGTTTAATCTGGCCTTGAGAAGTCTTGGTCCAAGTGGATTCCATTCTGTCAGTGCTTTAGCTTGTTACTGATTATTAAGGCCACTCCGTTTGCTGATCGTCTGTTCTTCCAGAAAAGAGTATGGTGTAGCCTTTCTTTGATGCTAATTACCCCCATCTTGCTTCGTTGATTCCAAGAATGTCTAGTTTGTAGTTGTCACACTCCTTCACTACCTGAGCGTGCTAGCTGGTTTGATACAATGTTCGCACATTCCAGCATGCTACTCTGTTCCTACTGTTCGGCTTCAGGGAATCCACCACCATGGTTCTAGCTCCCTGTTGGGTTTGGCGTTGTCATATTTATTATTATTATTATAACGAACTTATAAAGCGCTCTTTTCATACATAAAAGCCTGCTCAAAAGCGCTGTACACAATCAATAGAATAATCATAGAGAGTAAAAACAAAGCATAAAAACGATAGCATGATAAAAAAATAAAAATAAAATGTTTAGAAGACTGGGTATAATAAAATGAATATATATATATATATATATATATATTGTCTTAAAATGTAAGAAAAACTGACTAGAAAGAGTTAAGCACCAAAAACAGCTAGAAACAAATGTGTTTTTAGCAGCTTCTTGAAAGTGTTCAGTGTTTTTGCTTCACGAATGTGAACCGGTAGCGCATTCCACAACTTGGCTGCTGAACACTGAAATCTTCTGTCGCCGTATGTAACTGTTCTAGCCCTTGGAACTTCTAGTGTCACTGAATCCATGGATCGTAACATTCTTCTTGGTTGGTACAATTTCAGCATGTCCGATATATATCCTGGAGCCTGTCCATGTAGGGCTTTATATGTGTGCATCAGGATTTTAAATTGCACACGATAGTTAACAGGTAACCAGTGCAGATTGTTCAACACTGGTGTGATGTGGCTGTAGCGTGATGTTCTGGTTACAATCCGTGCCGCGGTGTTCTGTACACGTTGTAACTTGTTAATTGATGTCTGGTGCAGTCCACTGAGCAGAGCGTTACAATAGTCTAGACGTGATGTTACAAGCCCGTTGACTAGTGATTGAGTGGCATCATTTGTGAGATAACGCCTAATGTGCCCAATGTTGCGGAGGTGATAATATCCAGACCTACAGACACTGTTCAAATGTTGTTCCATGTTCATGGCAGAGTCGAAGATAACACCCAGGTTTTCGACACTGTTCACTGATGTAATGTCAGTGTCGCCAACACGCACAGTAACGTTTTCCATCTGCTTGGCATTATGTTTGGATGTGAACAACACAACCTCAGTCTTTTCACTATTCAGTTTTAGCATGTTTGCGTGCATCCATCTTTCAATGTCCGTGAGGCACCTCTCAATGAGTTCCAGGGATTCTGTTTGGGCTGCACCGTCCTTCGGCTTGAACGAGATGTACAACTGGGTGTCATCCGCATAGAAGTGATAACACAGTCCATACCGACGGATAATGGCTCCTAGTGGTTTTGAGTACATGGTGTATTTCTTTGGGCCGAGTACCGAGCCTTGTGGTACACCATGTTCCAGGAGAACTGGATTGGAGTGCTCACCATCTATGACCACTACCTGGTAACGGTCGTGGAGATACGATGCTATCCAGCCGAGAGCAGCTCCGGAGATTCCGAATAAGTTCTCAAAACGATTCAACAGAATTCCGTGATCGAGAGTATCGAACGCAGCCGACAGATCGAGCATGACCAACACTGTGACACAACCATTATCCAGAGACTCGAGGATATCGCTTTGTACCTTGAGGAGCGCCGTCTCGGTCGAGTGAGATCTACGGTAGGCTGACTGAAGCTCCTCGTGAAGACCATTGCTCACCAGGTGGCGCTCAATCCGTGTATCTACAACCTTCTCTAACACCTTAGCAATGAAAGGAAGGTTGGACACAGGTCTGTAGTGTTTCAGGATGTCTGGATCGAGTGTTGATTTCTTGAGTAGTGGTCGTATATGAGCACACTTGAATGCACGAGGCACACAGCTACTATTCATAGAGGCGTTGACAATCGCGGTGATAATAGGGAGTAGCTCATCTACACACAACTTTAGAAGCCATGTGGGCACCGGATCGAGGTCGCAGGATTTATCAGGTGATTTCAGGATGAAGGTCTTCACTTCACCATCAGATGCGCGAGTAAACCTATCCAGTGGTGTAGTTACAGATGAGGCGTCAACCTCCAGGTCAACACCATGCACCTGGTCCGTCTGGAGGCCACGTCGGATGTTTTGTATCTTCTCCATAAAGAAAGAGCTAAACATCTCAGTTAGTTTAATGGGAGACGCCGTTTGAGGAAGAGATGGAGACCCCCTTTCACCAAGCAGGTGTTTCGCCACTTTGTAGATGCCCTTCTGGTCATGGGTGCAGGCAGTGATCTTTTCCGAATAGTATGCTATCCTGGTTTGTTTTATGAGTTTGTTCACCACAACACATTGGTCTCTATATATCTGGTGGTTAACAGTCAGGCGATTCTTCTGCCATCGTCGTTCCAGCTTCCGTCGGAGATGTTTAGCCTGATGTAATTCATCAGTGTACCATGGACAATCTGGATGTTGGATGATTGTTTTAATACGAAGTGGTGCGTGCTTATCAATGAATGATGTGAGTCCTTCATTAAAAGCACTCACCAAACCATCCACATCACCATCCGTAGTTTGTAACATGGGGGAAGCCACAATGTCCTGCTTAAAAGCTTCCACGTCTATGGCACGTAGCTTCCTAAAGGAAACAGTCTTCTGTATGGGAACAGGTTTGGCAAGGGTCGTGGTGAAACCGACAGCGAAGTGGTCACGTGTAAGTTTCCCAAGGCGGTCATAAAGTCCGGGGTCGGTGATGGTGATGTCAGATACGATGTGACTGGAGTCTCTGCTGATCACGACGTCCAATGTATGGCCGAGCACATGGGTCGGTTCATGTACATGTTGTCGTAGGCCATACGCTTTGATTGTATCCATACATTGCTGAGCATTACGATCACTTTCGACATCAACGTGAAAGTTAAGGTCTCCAACTATCAGAATCTCCTTGTCGTGGGTAGCGTAGCTGGCGAGAAATGTAGACCACTGTTCTAAGAATTGGGGAATGGTCAGGCCATTATGCTTTGATGGTGGGGGTCGATACACCACGGCCAGACGCACAGTTGTGTCACCCGTATCTAGTTCACAATCCATGTGTTCAAAGTTTGTGTAGTCGCCCGTGGTACTGGAGCCTTGGAGGCGGAATGATACGGCAGACTTATAAAGCAATGCCACACCACCTCCATTTCTACAGCCGGGACGGGGTACATGTTTCATGGCATACCCAGAAGGGACCAATTCACCAATGCATTTCTTGTCTACGGAAGTCCCCAGCCATGTCTCTGTGAGAGCAACAACATCATAGTCCTGTGTAATAATGTAGTCGCTTAGAGACAAAGCCTTGTTCTTGATGGATCTTGGATTCAGGCAACATACCCGAAGATACTTCTTCGCAGGTTGTACATGCACATAGTCACATTTAATCTTCACCAAATTGTTCTTGTTTACACTTAATGCACTAGTGATCTGACCATGACCATGGGCACAGAATTGTTTATGTTGACATGCACTTGCTCCACTTCTAGGAATAGTCCTCACAGTACTGTTATGGTGTGTTGGTGGTGGTCGATGACCGACCACAGTAGATATCCGTATCTGTATTGCGCAACTCTGGCCACAGTCCGTCGCTAGGCCAGTATTGTTCGTGCTAGTGGGCGGCATTACCTTTGACCGCGACCATAGTCTTTGACCACCTCTGGTCCCCCTGTGGGTCGGCCTAGCATTGCAGATGCCCAATTGTCTTAAGTCGCAGAACACAGACTTGGTCACACGCGTGGCAGATTTAGAGGCATGTTGCAATAGTTGTCTCAGCTGATAGCTTGAATACACGATCACCATGGTGATCGTCACAGTTCGCTGGAGATGGCACTACAACTGTCTTATAAAAGCACTAAAATCCGGAAAGATAAAATATCCGCGTTGAAACTGATGACGTTACAGTCATACGTATACGTTCACAATCAAACTAGGTGTATAATTAATGTTCAATACACAGTATAGTTTGTAATAATGTCAATACTACCTCGATAGCGTTACACGTGGCAGCTGCACAAGCGCACACTCTCTATGGGTCATCTGTCATCAGACCGCTGTCCTGGCATGCTTCACCCCCGTCACCACAAATGTTTTGTTCTCTGGTAATGGTTTCAGTAACAATGTTTTTTTACTAGGTGAGGTTGTTAGCCCCTCGCTCGATCCTCCTTCTTTATCAGGGCTTGGGACCGGCAAAAGTCTCCGAGAGGAGAACTACAGGTGAAGTTATAAAAAAATGTAATATACAATTTGTCTTCCTAACGACGGTCGTGAATTTTAAACATAAATGTACAGGTAAAACTATGTAAAATTACTAAACAAATTAATTATATATAAAAATATATTGTACAATGCAGTAGCGATATATTAAAAAAAAAGATGACATTTTAAAAATTAGAACTGCACAAAGAATATTAGTAAAACATATAGCTTCAATAAATAAATTAAAAAAGCGCTGTTTAAATGTTCACGATGTTTCGTTCCATTGTTGTCTAGTCGAATGCGTTGTGCATATATGAGGCGTTAAAAACACTTACAGAATTACACTTTCTTATTTCTGGGTTGCGATTGTTCCACACTTGTGCGCCATCAACATCTATAGGGGAAGGTTGGGACCCATGATCATGCGGTAGCTTTGAGCCACCCCCTGTAACTGTGTTAATACTTATCATACGTTTAATTTTCCGAATTCTGTAGAAGCTGCCATTTGAATAATTACGGACGATTAACGGCGCGCAAGACCACGATTGTACATACGTTTTTAACGGAAACATATTTTTGAGTAAATATTTCGTGTTTTGTTCTTTTCTTTGTATATATATACCATAGGTAATGCAATGTTGTTGTTAGTGGCATATTTATAATAAGGGATACATGTTAGATCAATGCCTGACACAGTTTTTTCTAATTTTCGATAAAACTCGTTTTGCATGTAAATTTGTGATCAGGCACCCATGAGCCCATGAGCCAGTCAGTGCGGGGTCCGATGTAGTAGTAGGTTGTATTTGGAATTGTATAAATCAAACATACAAATATAAACAATCCATAAAACAATTGACAAAATGATATACAATTCCAGGTTGTCAGCGGAGCCAATTAAGGTTGTAACCAGTTTGTTTTAATTATTCCAATATAAGATGATAATGATTAAGTAAACTAGTCGCCGTCGTCCCAAAAATAAATATTATCAACAATGATTTCACGTGTAGTGTGTTGGTTACGTTGCTATAATCAATAGAACATTTATGTAAATTTAGTAACGTCAATATTAGATGATAAATGTTCACATAAATAGTCATGCAAAACACCTAAGTAGAATAATATTATATGAAACACATATGTCAGACGTTTCGGGGTGGAATGAAATTAAACTAGAACGCCATACCCCCTTACAACATTTGCCTTTAATGATAATATAAAACTATTTAAATTGGGTTTATTTTGTATAACAGTTGGAATTGTATTCCAGATCATCGGACCTTTACATAGCAAACTGTTCGAAGATCTTTGAGTAGAACTGATGATAGGACGTATATTACAGGTTTGTCTTGTTTTGTAAAAGTGAATGTCATAGGTAAATGTAAAAATATCCGATAATGAATGTGGCAGACTCCCGTGGACATAATTATACATACATTTTTCAACTCCAATTTCATAAATACCATGCAATTTTATTAAATTTAAACATGTAAAGAGGGGATGTGAATGTTCCCAATAGTTTGTTTTAAGAATGGAACGAACTATTTTTTTTTGCATAATGAATACTTTTTCGATATGTGTTTTGTATGTGGATCCCCACAAAATGATTCCGTATGTCAAGTAGGGGTAAACTAAAGTGTAATAAATTGTTTTAAGTGCAGCTACTGGAAGGTAGCGGTTAACTTTATTAATTATGTATAAAGCACTAGTTAGCTTGTTTTTGCGTACATTTATATGTTCATGCCAAACAAGTCTGTCGTCTATATGAAGGCCTAGAAATGTTATACATTTTGTTCGCTGAATTATGTTTATTAGCTAGCGTTAATAATAATTCTTCGTTCTGAGCAGGACGAGATCTAGAAAATAACATGTACTTTGTCTTAGTAACGTTTAAAGATAGTTTATTGGCACGAAACCAGTCAGCTAATATTTCAAGTTCGTTATTCATATCTTTATATATTTCATTAATTTGTTTTTCAGTTTTGTATATAGTAGTGTCATCAGCAAACAATATTGTTTTGCACATATTTACACAGACTGGAAGGTCATTAATATATAATATAAACAAAAGCGGACCGAGGACAGACCCCTGTGGGACGCCGTGTGTGACATCCTGCTGAAGTGAGTCACTAGAACTGTACTTAACATACTGTTTCCTGTTTGAAAGGTAACTCTTAAACCATTTGAGTGGAGTACCCCTTATACTGTGATATTCAAGTTTGTGTAATAGGATTTGGTGGTTGATAGTATCGAATGCTTTATTTAGATCCATAAAAACAGCAAGGACCGAGTTCTTTTTTTCTAGTGCATTAATAACGTCACTAGTAAAACCGGTAATAGCATTGGTTGAATGTTTCTCACGAAACCCATATTGGTTATTGTTCAATATATTGTTTTTCTGTATAAAATCATAAGTTCTTCTATGTACAACTTTTCCCAGTATTTTTGAAATTGAAGGTAACAAAGATATTGGTCTATAATTAGAAAAGTCATTAGTAACTTTAGACTTATAAACAGGTATAAGTTTTGCTATTTTTATTTCGTCAGGCACTATTCCCTCTCCTATTGATTTATTTATTAAAATAGTTATTGGTAAGGCTATTTGCTCACCAAATAATTTCGTGACACGGGGACTAAAATTGTCATATCCAGAACTGGTCTTAGGTTGGAGAAACATTATAATTTGCCTGATTTCATTTACATCGGTCGGATTCATGAAGAGATTTCCAGGATTTTGTTTAGGACAATTCTGAAGATATTTAAAATTGCTTTTTAGGTTGAGGGATTGCATTTGCGTGGTTTGAACCAACATTAGTAAAAACATTACACAATATGTTCGAAATTTGATGAGGGTCCTTAATTATGTCGTTATTATATTTAAAGTGTGACGAAATGCCTGATTTATCGTTGTTTTTCCCAATCATGGTTCTAAGTAATTTCCAAGTTTTTTTAGAGTCGTTCTTAAATGTTTTTAACTCATTCGCATAGTATGTTGTTTTGACAATTTGTTTCAGTTTATTATACGCATTTCTATACTGTACATAACGGATATAAGTAGAATGTGCCTTAGATTTGTCGATACATTTCCTTTAGAGTTTGTTTGATGTTACTGACGATTTTAATAGACCTTTAGTCATCCACTGATTCCGTATTACGTATTTGGGATTAACTTTAGCAATTTTCTCCGGCGCGAATGTTTGAATAACATAGTTAAGTTTGTTAGTGAATTCCCTGAACGCATTATCTGTATCTAATTGGTGTAAATACGTCCAATCAATTTCACGTAGTGTAGATGTTATATGACCAAAGGATTTGTCTGACATAGATCTATGTTTTAATATTAACGGCTCATTTGATTTTTTACAAAGCTTCTGCTTGCCAATTAAACAGAATATAGGTAGGTGATCAGATATATCACTATATAATATGCAAGAATCGACAAATGGTGTTGTATGTCGTATATGTATGTTATCAATAAGGGTGGCGGATGTACGGGTGATACGCGTTGGTTTGGTAATTGTTGGAATGGTGTTAGCAGCTAGGTGTAAGTATATAAGTCGGATGAAGGTTTTTTATGAGTCCATTTTTATGTAGCCAAAATTTTGATCAGTGCAAATTATGACCTGATGGTTTGAGTGCTGAATCTTATTTAGTATTGTCTCATATATTTGAATAGATGAAGACACATTTGAATTAGGGATCCGGTATATTTCACCAAAGACAGAGGTTTGACCATTAATGCTGGATTAAATAAATACAAATTCAAATTCCCCCTCCACGAAGATATCAAGGTCTTCACGGTGATTATACTGAATATTATCACGTACATACATCGCGACACCACCTTTAGATTTAAATTTCCTATTCTTGTAAATAAAATTATAATTAGGCAATTTAAAAAGATGCGCATTGTTGTCATTTAAACAGGTTTCACATAATAAGATATAATAAATTTCAACATTTGCATTAGATAGCTGTGACAGTAACATTTTTAGTTGAGCAAAGTTTTATGAATGTCCTTGTATATTGAGATGGAGTACTTTGTGCTGAAAACGGGTATGACAAAAATTAGCGGGAAGAATATTATGAACATCATAGTAATCATTATTTATATCAGCTGGGTTAAATGATCTACTTCAACCTCTTCGTTTTCAAACAAGTGCCTTATGTCTAACTCAGTATAATTACTTACATTTCATCCATTGCTTCTTGAATGTAATTAGCTTACGAATCAGACAGTACACTGTTAAGTCATAATATAACGAAGACGCTTTTGTGCTGAGGTTACGTAAGTACAAAATATGTCTCAACAGCCCCATTATACTGCAATACCAGGGCGCTAAAACCTTACCATGCAACTGATGTTGGCAGCCCACACTCAATACGTACCAACATTTTAAAGAACAATAAGTAACAGTTTTTAAATTACGTACCACTCTAGGACATACCAACATGTTAAAGAACAATCAATGAAAATACGTTTTAAAACTACTTACGCTAATATACAAGTCGTCATATTTATATATATAGTTGTCTGTGTAGCAATCATTGTCAACGACGAAAAAACAAATGAGAAGAAGATATACATTAAATGAAGTAACATCATGAATGATGAAAAGTTCATTAATGACTTTTCCAAAATAAACCCCTCCTGGCCGGCTTTCCAGTAAATAAAAAAGTCAGAAATATGACAATAATGTGCCTGTTGGCTAATGTGTTATCATACTTATAAAACAAATAATTATAGTTTTCACTTTACGAATATTGAAACAAGAATCACAATAACAAAGAAGAAAAAGATGAACATGTTTTACATCGACGTCTGACATATCAGTCGTTGGATGGCGAGTGTCAGGGCAGGGGCGGTATCAACCCGCAGCTCGGTCGCGCTAACACGATTTCGCGAAGTCAGAGTCTTCAACCAGGACCACAGTCGCGTTACGCGAAGTCCAAGTCTTTCTCCGTATGGATTTCTCTAATCAGTCCAGCGTTTGTTTTTATGAGGACTCGTCCTGCAAATGTCCAGCAGTCCGAAATCAGTTTCTTACGTTTCAGTGTTCTTGCCTGGAACGCCAGTACGACCCGCTTCGCCTTTAGGTCTTCGTTTATAAAAATCGATGAGCCGGTGTAGGACGCTGAAAACACTAACCCGCTGAAAACACTACGGTAGTGTTTTGAGCCTACCCTCAAAACACTACGGTTACGCTCAAAACACTATCCCTACGTACGCTCAAAACACTACCCAATTTCAAAACACTACCGTCAGTATATTGTACCAGCCAAGTACACCAGTCACCTTTGGGAATCATCCTATACACTGGGGTCAAGTTCGTAATCTTTGGAGCCAATTAGACAACGGAAATAAATAGTTAGTGTGAAATGTCATAAAACATTAATTAGGCACAATGTCATTACTATAATTAGTTACGGTTAGGGCGAGGGTTAGTTATTCATTAGGGTTAAGTTTATTATTATAATTAGGTATGCTTGGATTTAGTCGTGGTTGGGGTTAGGATAACCCTTGTAACTAATCGGACGACTTGAAAAAATAGTGTGAAATGTCATTATTCATTAGGGCTAAGATTATAAAATTATTTATTAAGTAGTCTAATTATTTCATGATCAGTGTATAAATAGAGTATAAAATATATGTCTTTTAAATAGCTTGTTATAAACTTAAGCCCTTTTAATTGAATTGAATTTTATTCCCATATATATATATATATATATATATGAGAATACAATTCAATTCAATTAAAAGGTAACATTGAACAGCATGTGTAATATATATATATATATTTTTTTACATATTATAATATATATATATATATATATATATATGTCTTTTAAATAGCTTGTTATAAACCTAGACCCTTTAATCGAATTGAATTTTATTCCCATATATATGTATATATATGGGAATAAAATTCAATTCGATTAAAAGGGTTTAGGTTTGTAACAAGCTATTTAAAAGACATATATATATATTATAATATGTAATATGTAAAATATATATATATTACACATGCTGTTCAATGTTACCGTAAAAGGTACCAATTTGTACCCAAATAATGATAGGTTTTTCGCGCCGATAATTGTTGTGTGTCAGTGTCAATTTTTCACGTCATTGGATTATTTAAAAACATACAACATGCCGTACATGTGTTGATTTTCATCTGGCAGCCGTTTGTAACTAATTACTTTTTGCGCCGATCGGATTTTTTGTTGCAACTGTCACTTTTATGTTTTCGCGCCATTTTATTATTTCAAAAAAAAACATACAGTGGCCGTTGTCAAATTTTGGTAGACGGGCGTCAATACGTTCAGGATATTTATTCTTTAAAATTATTGTTAGATTTCAGTTATTTGTTTGTCTTTTCATATTGATAAACACCTCAACTTATTATTCAAATTAATGGCAAAGCGTCATGCTGCTGTTTATTTACTGAAAAAGTAATTTTTATCATTAAAAGAGAAACCGAGCTTTCGTAGACGATAGGATCGTGCCAATCGCCCGAGTTAACTGACAGATCTAATTGTTTTTGTCGCAACGCAACGCTTGCACATCGGATGATCCGTACTCGCGTAAAAAGACATATTTAAGCCATATGTATATATATATATATATATATGTATATATATATATATATATATTCCTCACTTTGTAACTAATAATTTGTTGTGGCTAGTGCCAATATTTCGTGCCTTTCGATTATTTAAAAACATACTGCACATCATGCATCTTATTAAATTGGTGACCGATAATTTTACCAGGCGGCAATTTTTAACCAACTAGTTTTCGCGCCTATCGAATATTTTGTTACATGTGTCACTTTTTCGTTTTTGCGCCATTCGATTTTGAGAAAACTTATAAAACATCGTGCATCTAATGAAATAGACCACAACGAACATTCATTTTGATAGCATAATCTTTTATTTAACCACTGGAAAATATCCACGGAGTTTGAAGAATGACTACGGGAAGAAACGCAACTTTAAGCGCCAGGCAAGCAATTTTGCTGTGCGTGGTGGAGTTATACGTCAAACACAGGCTCCATCGGCTCAGTGCTGGAGGTAATTATCGTCTGTTTTATTTGCTTTATTCAGTTTTTAATTACTTTGTTCAAATGTGTTATTTACGTTGGCTGAATAATATATAGTATATTCGTATGCAGCGTACGCAGACCAGTGGGGCCACTTAAAATACACATTTATGAGTCATAATAAAAGTATTCGTCGCATAGACCTACAATAAGTTTTTAGGAAGTAATTGCTACATTATACGTTGGATGCTGCTTAGACTTGTCGAAATTGGTTAAATATGTTGCTTTTATGGTATTTATATACAAAAGAAATTAACTGATAATATAGTTTAAAAAATGTTCACAGCCATATTATATATATATATATATATATATATATATAGAAAAAGAACAGAGTACAACTACAATGAAGTAAATTCAATAAATACAATTCTTATGTCATTATTATTTTGCTTTGAAGAGAACATATTTGTTATAGATTTGTTTAATTATTAATTATACAATTAAAATCAAAGGAGGATAAAACTAATGTAACGTATGATTTTCAATGCAATTTGAAGACCGATGTGCATATTAAATACTTTTATAGATGTGCAATTATTTATCTTGATAATTTATAATATTAATAAAGAAAAAACAATTAAACATATTTATTATACATATATCAAATGAGTTGCCCTATTTAAAACAAATACTGTTATATAATAGTCATTTTGGAGACCAGAGTTTAAAAAAAATGTAGCAGCGTAAGTGACAGGAGAATTGTTTATTAATTCAGTAAGTCATTGAAACATTCGAACCTTTAAAGGAACTTTGTATATTCCATTATCCAGAATCAACCCGGGGTTAATAACCATTATAATTATTAGCAGGATTTGTGGTTTGTGTGTGTTTGCGTGCGTGCGTGCGTGCGTGCGTGTGTGTGTGTGTGTGTGTGTGTGTGTGTGTGTCTGTGTGCATGCGAGCGTGCGTGTGCGTGTTCGTGCGTGTGCATGTGGGCGTGCGGGAGGGCGCGCGTACCGACGTACGTGGTACGTGCGTATGTGTGTGTGAGTGTAAAGACCGTGTGAATCACGCACATCAAAGGTAGGAGCGCGCGTTTGTGCAATAAATGCCAATTACAGGCAGTAGCAACTGTTTATCATTTGACAAATGTATTTATTTATTTTGCGGGCAGAAAATGAAAATTGCCAACAATTAGTCAGGCTTAATACACTCATTTTGACGGGCAGCATACCTACAACATGTGTTCTAGTACGGACATGGCATTTTGAAACTTACCAATCTACCACCCATAGCACCATGAAATCGAGTAACATGGTGAATTGTTGGACGTACAGTAATATAATTCCATAGATTCGCTGTCGCAAATTCTGTTTACTGTGTGATCTGAGTGAATTATTTTTTTATTTTGGCAATAATAGTCAATATTGGTATCTTGTAGTTCGAGAAATCCGTGTGAAATCTGATGCCAGTGACGGCCAGCGAATCCAAGTCACTGGGTGCACACATCGGCCAAGACAAGACCTGCGCAAAGATCTTGAAGCGGTGCTGGTGGCCAGGTGTGAAAGAAGACGTGAAAACGTACACAAACGCATGCGACCGTTGCCAACGAGCAAACAACAGGTTCAGCAAGGCAGCACCTTCCCTTCACAGTGTTTCGGTTTCACCTTACTCGTGGAGTCAGATAGGTGTTGACCTTTGTTGTCTGCCGGAGACAACAGAAGGCTACAAGTACAGGCCCCGGGTCATTGCTGTCGATTACTACACCAAATGGGTTGAAGCTGAACCCATAAATTCTAAATCTGCCGACAGTGTGGCAAAGTTTTTGTTTGAATTGATTTGCCGCCACGGCTGAGCTGTCGTCCAGATAAATGACCAGGGTTGTGAATTTGTAAACGCGGTGTCGAAGCGGCTCCACGAGTTAACGGGTGCCAAACAACGCGTAACCAGCGCATATATCATCCACAGGCGAACGGGTTGGCAGAACGCAGCATTCGAACGATTTAGAGCGCGTTGCTGAAGGTGCTGGAAGGGAAACCAAAAGAATGGCCACAGGCGCTCCCTGGTGTGTTGTTTGCCTTCCGTGCCAGCGTGCAGAAGTCAACTGGTTACACCCCGTTCTTTCTAATGAATCTACGGAAAGCGCGACTGCCAATTGAGTATCGAGACGCGAATGAACATGACAGTGTAGAAAGTCCTGAAGATGACATTGTTCAAGATGAAATCACGGAAAGTGTAGCAGTTATGGAAACATGCGGAAAGACATATCACATCGTGTTGTGACTAACATAATAAAAGCACGAGACCGCCAGAAACGGGATTCCCAGAAGCGTGTGATCCGTGGCTTGGCCCGTACACCATCCATGCTGTCAGGCAAAATGGCACCTACGGTCTCATGAGTGAAGATTGTATCATTCTAAAACAAAAGGCTCACGGTGTCAACCTGAAACGTTACTGTAAGCGACATCACTTTGACTCGGTCACACCAAAGGAGACGTAAGACACCCTGCTTACAGATTCACCAGCCGTGGTGCCATCAGTCATCGACCCGCCCGCCGACATGCCGCCAAACTTCGACCCGACCGCCGACATGCCGCCAAACTGCGAACCGCCTGCTGACATGCCGCCAAACTTCGATCCGCACAGGTGATGGCAACTGTTTTTTCGAGCCATGAGTCTCGAATTGACCGGTGCACAAGCGAACTACAAGACGATGCGGGACCTGGTAGTAGCATGTATCTGCGAACCAACACATTGTCAAATGTTTAGCAACTACAATGGCGCAAACATTAATCAGTATGTTTCAACCAGCGGGATGGCCAACAATGGAACATGGGCAACTGAGGTAGATTTTGTGGCTGTGGCTACACTACTACAAACAACGATGTTTGTGTACACAGATCCCAGACGTGACGTGGCTTCCGTATAAACCCCTTTGTCATGTACCGGGCGTGCTGAAATGGAAACAAAGTGTATATCTAACTCAATAGCACGCAACAACTCTTTCAAAATGAGCATGCATGTATATATACCAGACCCCAGGATCCCCACTTCCGGACTAATTTAGGAAACAAATCAAATCTATGATCCACCCGAAGCGGCCCGCTAGATCGCACACAAAATGTAAGCCCCCATACATGCAAAACTAACGGAGATATGGGACCACGGACAAACACACTGACAGAAAGAGAACCGTATTGTTTTATAAGTGCCGTGGCATTTGATACTATCTCAACAGCCCGACGAGATAACACATTTTCGCTTTTTTTGTTGTTACATAACCCTTACCTACATACCTCTCCATCCCATGTAATGCTTCGTAGCGCTTGCTCGGATACCCCGTACGTACCCTCAAAACATTAGTGTTTTCGAAGGGTAACGTTTTCAACTTACTATACCAAAATTGACTTGTGCAATCCCCCCCCCCCCCAAGCACAGTTGTTTTCATTCAATAGGGCATGCTGGCAGTGTACATGTATTTGTATATTACGATCCGTTAACGTTAGAATATCATAAATAAAACAGTTTCCTGTAAACGCGGAATGCTACAGTATCAAGTGTGACGAAGTGTGTAATAAACAATGGAAAAACTGTAAAATAGCTTGGTAATTAACATATAACTTAGTTCTACATAATTATTATTCATTTCAACCGTTCGTTGAGCTAAATTATCACAACGAAGACGAGTAATGCGTAGAAAGCCGGTTGCTTAGTGCATCTATTGTGTCAGAATTGTTTGTTAAGCTATATAGTTGCTTCCAGACCGGTTAGTGAGCGGCATGAGAGAACAACATTGATTAAAAGGTTGTTGTAAACAAGGAACGCGCCAACATCATGTAGATATATAAAAATTATAATAAACAGTAAATAGACTGTGGGGTAACTTAGTTTTACGTAACTGACATTTATGCAAAAGAGTAGTAATGCATGACATCAAAAATAAATAAGCGAGCGAAAAATGAACAACTTAGAACACGTCCAAAACATGAAATTCTACGGTCGCTAGCACCCTCACGGCTCGTCATGTCCCGACGATCTCGGTATCATTTTTAAAGGATGAACGTTTGTTATTCTAGCGTCATCTAGATTTCCCGGTAACCGTTTAAAGAACACCGATAAACGGACCTACAATCACGCCGTCTTCGGTATATGTTATAAGCTCCACCCACTTTTATACCGCGGCGAAATTGATGTGCTTTGATCGCAGGCGAAACCGATATATATCTCTACGTCGGCGTGACGTCACAATAACGTACGCCACCCAACGGGTCTAAATT
This sequence comes from Paraescarpia echinospica, assembly GCA_020002185.1. NCBI lineage: Eukaryota > Metazoa > Annelida > Polychaeta > Sabellida > Siboglinidae > Paraescarpia > Paraescarpia echinospica. The sequence continues at coordinate 37,001,247 of CM034531.1, forward strand.
CGTTGCGTTGGTTGGTTGATATACGTGATTGTGACGTCACGCCTATTTCGCGTATGTCATTTTAGCAGCCGTTTGAAAGTGGGTGGAGCTTATACCATGAAATCAGATAGTGGTGCCTCATTCGGTAGATTGGTGAACTGTGTCGACGAAACAACATCGTTCGCAGTGTTTAAGACACCGGAACGGGCCCGGTTGTAGGTCCGTTTTTAGTTAATTTTAGGAATGATTATCAGGAAACCATTAATAGAAAGCTTAAACTTTCAAACGACATCAATATTGTTGGGATCCGACGAACCGTAATGGTACTAGCAGTCGTTCAAAAGGCGTTTTTGGAACGTGTTTGACAATTTTTCGCTCGCTTATCTATTTTTGATGACATACAAGTGTTTTAAAGCCTGAATATAATATCTTAATTTTAGTTATCGCGAATAATTCATAGCACATATACCAGATGTTTATTGTAATACAAATGTCATGTTATACTCACTGATCTATTTTAAATGTAAAAGCGTTGTTGTGGTTCAAGGGACCCCACAATTGGGGTCCCTTAAGCCACTTCACATGCCTACACTAATTTGCATATATTTAGCCTAACAAATTCCACGACTCTGTTAGAGGACCTACATATTTACATAATAGTGCAATTGTAATGTTAGAAACTTTATTATTTTTGGTTTATCGCTGAAAACGTGAATAATTATTCATGGGTCCCCACCTTCCCCTGCTGTTCTTAAAGATGTCTGTCTGTGCCCTTGGAATATACAAGTCACCTCTTGCATTTGACCGTGTAGTTTTTGTCGACACGTTCGAGACAGACTTGAATAACGCACATGCCTTGAAAGGGTAGAGAAGGTATTGGGGCATGGCAAGGGTCTATACTAGTACACGTAGGAATAAATAATGCAGACAGGGAGGGAACAACTGGGATAGTACAGAATTAAGTATAGACAGTTAGTAAGGAAGCTAAAGAAGATAAGAGTTGAACAGATTATTCTCTCAGGATTTTTGCCAGTAATGGGAGGAAAGGGGGCAACGTATAGAAACTGCAAGAGGATGGCGATCAACGCACTAGTTGAGCAGATGTGTGAAGAAGAGGGGGTGGGATTCGCAGATTTATGGGGATACTTTGTTGGGAGGGAAGATATATGTACATGAGAGATGGCCTCCATGTTAGTGGAAAGGGGGCAGCGGTTTTCTCAGAGAACCTTCTGCGATCTGTTGACAGTGGGACAGGTTGCATCTATTTAAACTAGATTCGCAGAGGAGACTCACAGAGAAGCCTGAAACTGGAGGCATAGATAAAAACAGCACAAATAAATCAGCAAAGAACAGTCTGGAAAACTCTTCTGAAGCTGGATATAAATGTGTTTGTTTAAATGCAAGGAGTATAATAAACAGAAGAAATGAACTAAACATTATGGTAGAAGATATTGACCCTCGCATAATAGGTATAACCGAATCCTGGACCACCATCGATATATCAGATGCCGAATTGGGACTGACAGGATATGTAATGTTTAGGAAAGATAGAATAGGAAGAAAGGGAGGTGGAGTTATTGTATATATTAAATAATTTATCCATGCTTATGAAATAAAATTAGAAAGAGAAGCAGATTGCGAAGAAGCTGTTTGGTGTAACATGGTTACAGGAAACTCAACGTTAACAGTTGGGTTAGTTTATCGAAGTCCAAACATAAGCATAGAAGATAATGAAAAAATACAAAACGCTATAAGGGAAGTAAGCAAACGGGACTGTATTATTATGGGGGATTTTATCCACGGGTATATACAATGGAAATCTCTACAGAGTATGGAGAGTGAGGACCACAAGTTTTTAGTTTTAGTTCAAGATACTTTCTTTTCTCAACATGTGCTAGAATCAACCAGGGGTAAGAATGTGTTAGACATAGTTTTGTCCTCACAGAATGAATTAATTGACAATGTCAAGATATGTGAGCCACTGGGGAGTAGTGATCACAACCAGATACATTTTACCATCAAAATAAAAACAGAAAGGAATAGTAAAACGCAGTATAGGAGAAATTTCCACAAAGGAAGGTATAAGGACATGAGGAAATATTCAGCAAAGATAGACTGGAATAACACACCAAAAAATAAGACAGCAACAGAATGCTGGAATATATTAAAGAGTAAAATTAAGTGCATAGTCGATACATTTGTACCCTTCAAAAAACAAGGCGAACGGTCCAAAAAAAAAAACTTATCGAAAGAAGCCATTAGACAAATTAAGTATAAACAAATGATGTGGAAGTCATATAGATGTACTAGAAATGATGAAGACTACAATATTTATAAAGAAGCACTTAACCAAGCTACAGCTGAAATTATAAATTCAAACAGAAGCTATGAACAACAATTAGCAAGTAATATAAAACATGACAGCAAGAGTTTTTATGCGTATGTTCGAAGCTAACAGAAAGTACAGGATAAGGTCGGTCCTCTAGAAGATAGTGCTGGAAATATAATATCAGAGGGATTCGTAATGGCAGAAGACCTAAATGAGTATTTTAGTTCAATGTTTACCAGAGAGGATATTAGTTCAATGCCAGTACCAGAGGCTAAGTTCAAGGGGCAGATTCAGACTATTTAGGACATTTAATTGTAACTCCGGAAATGGTACCTAAGAAAATAAGGGCTATGAAGGATAATAAATCACCTGGAGTGGATGGGATTCCGCCCAAACTACTATTGGAAATTGTAGAACAAATTAGCGTACCGCTTGCAACAGTTTTCAATTTGTCATTAGAAGAGGGAGTGGTTCCTTTAGAATGGAAAGAGGCAAACATTAAATTATTTTAAAAAGGTTCGAGAAACAAGTCAGAGAACTATAGACCAGTGAGTTTAACATCAGTGATTTGCTAATTATTAGAAAGACTAATTAAAGATCACATGGTGGATTTTCTTGTTAAACATAACTTGATAAACCCATCTCAACATGGTTTTTTTAAAGCGAGGTCATGCTTAACAAATATGTTATGTTTTTTGGAAGACATCACTAAGTGGGTAGATGAGGGATCACCAGTAGATATCGTCTACTTAGATTTTCAAAAAGCTTTCGACAAAGTACCACATCAAAGATTACTGCTTAAACTAAAGGCCCATGGCATAGGAAATGATATAATAAACTAGATAGAAAAATGGCTAATTGACAGAAGACAACGTGTAGTAGTTGATGGGGAGGCTTCAAACTGGAAATCGGTATTGAGTGGGGTACCACAAGGATCAGTACTAGGACCTATATTATTCTTAATTTATATCAACGATGTGGATGTTGAAATAACAAGCAAGGTGTTGAAATTTGCGGATGATACAAAAGTGTTTAGAAGGATTAAAAGTGATGGAGATAGACAGCATTTACAAGATGATCTTGACAGGTTGATCAAATGGTCTGAAAAGTGGCAAATGCTGTTCAATTTTGGGAAATGTAAATGCCTCCACACAGGACATGGACAGGACAATATACAATTGGGGGTGCTATACTAAGTACTACTGTAAAAGAAAAGGACTTAAGGTTAACCCTTAGTGCTGATATAAAGGTTTCAGAGCAGTGCGGAATTGTAGCTTCAAAGGGAAATCAAATCCTTGGATTAATTAGGAGAAATAGAACGTATAAGGAAAAAGAATTAGTAATACCGCTGTACAAAACGATAGTGAGGCCTCAGTTAGAATATTGTATACAAGCGTGGAGGCCATACTGCCGTGCAATGGCAAAAGGGTGCAAGTGACAACGAGGTGCTTTTGAGATATCGGACAAAACGCGTTTTTCTTTTGCGCATTTTTGCATATTACGGCTCAGCAGTTATTCACAGTTGCATGAACTACTTGACTATGTGTATTTATCAGAATGATTAGTACTCCGGGTTTTACAGAGTGTTTGGTGACTTCGTGTCACTTACTCCCTTTTGTCATTTTATTAGGAGATCGATATCAAGTGCTGTTAAATCATGTCAGAACAAACTACAACTAGAGCTGGCAATTGTGTACTTTAAGAATGACTATTATATATCAGTACTTCGGGTTTTACAGACTGTTTGGTGACTTAGTGTCACTTACTCCCTTTTGTCATTTTATTAGGCGATCGATATCAAAACAATTCTATGACAAAAGGAAACAAGTGTTATTAAATCATGTCAGAACAAATTATAACTGGAGATGACAAAATTATATTGAAAAATTACAGTACACAATTTTAATCTGTAAGTTGATTTACTGTTAAACCAAATTTAATCAGTCAGTTGATTTACTATGATGTACCTCGGGGATGCAAATTGCAAACTTGCAGTTTCGTATTATCATCGTAGATTGACATTCTTGCTTTAAAACAGCAATTAAACAAAAGTACCGGTATAAAAGCAAAAGCTACGACAGGTAAGGTAGTCTTCATTGTTTCACTCGGCGTCAATCATGTCGACAGAAGTGTCGTTGATAGGCATTCCGCTCCAGAACTGAACTCTGTTCACTGGCATCAACGGACCAAGCTTTCTGACAATGTCGTCGCACTTGCTCTGTGGCACACCACGAGGTCCGTCTTTCACATCGAAAGTTCCTCCCCTGAGAAGATGGGTCGCTATCCTTTTAATCAGGAATTAACCTGACTGGAATTCACGTTCAGTCAATCCGCATTTCTAGAAGAGTTTGCTTGTCCCCTTCTGAATTGTACCACGTTCGCGTAACCCAACGTCGGCTTCTTCGAGGATTTTGCTGAACTTCCACCATTTTCTCAAGAACGAAAATCTGCATGACTCAAGAGAATAACTGTTCCATATTTCCTTATCGATCAAGCTTGCAAAATCCGAGATGTCGTAGACATTCTTCTTGGTCCTCATACCTTTCTCGACCTGTGCATGCCCGCAGTCGGCTGACATGAAAGTGTGTCCTTTCACCAGATACTTGATAGTGATGGTGTGTGGGCATGACAAAGATATGTGACAAATTGTCTTATACAATGCGAATTATAAGAATTTACTAATGCGTTTTTTGTTTAAATTCGGAAATGCCTGAAGTTCGGACAACAACTATTTCCAATTTACGTGTTAATTAATAAACCGTGGTATTTATAAAATCCTATTTTAACAGCCGTTAAATAAAAGTTGTTCTACAACCCCGTAAGGTCATGAAATATGCAAATATGTTTTACTCACTCGTATACGTATAATAACTGCTACAATAATAAAGTAATTTAAGAAATATGTTAAACTTGATGTCGATTTTGAACTATTATGGCGATGGGTGATAATAATTATTGGCATGAGTAATGATCGTTTAGAATTATATCATTGTATTATACAAATAATATATATGTGTATACACACCGCTGTGTTAACATACAAGACATAACATATATATATATATATATATATACATATATATGTGTGTGTACATAAAATCCTAAAGGCAGCATACGCTATATTAAAAGGGGTCAACACTTTCAGCAGACTGGCTTTGTCTTTGGTTTGCGGCGCTTTGTGCATATTTGGTTAGGAGTATTACATATGTGTGTGTGTGTGTGTGTGTGTGTGTGTGTGTGTGTGTGTGTGTGTGTGTGTGTGTGTGTGTGTGTGTGTGTGTGTGTGTGTGTGTGTGTGTGTGTGTGTGTGGCGGCCTAGGAAAACCAGTCGGAAGTCGCCAGGCGTAATTGCCCGCAAACCCGTCATAAAATGGATTTTGCTTCATCGGGTTGATTTTGAGATTTCGCTGCGATCTTTTAGCTAACATACTTATTTATAAGTTCACCAAGTAGTTTCCTGATTACCTAAGTGAAAGTTGTACTTTTTTGTGTTTTTGTAACCGTGACGTTCGTCCTAGGTTGCAGTGTTTTAGAAATAAAAGCGCTCTATTTTGCGAACGCTTAAAACCTAGGACAGAAGTTCCCATGCCCATATATGACATACCGTTCGAAAGCTATTTACAGCAATCAGTTCCCTAGCAGCAGTACGCAAGAATACGTTGGAAGAAAATTGAGTGCGCAGTGAAAGTTAACGGAATTTTATTTGGAAGTTGGATTGGAGTTGTTCGTGTAGTTCGATTAATTATTAGTTTAGTTTGATGTTGCTGTAGTTTATATCTGTATATATTTCTTAACAGTTTAACGTGTTATCGAACCAGATTTCGTTGGAAATACAGACTACGGGACGAATTTCGTTTCGTGTTTACGATCTTCGAAAAATCAAAGATGGCTACGGCCTACGCCCATAACCATATAATGGATGGACCGAAGACGGCGAAGTCGAACGATCTTGCTCGGTGTTTCAACGCATTGGCATTGGTGAACATGCAGTATATCGCAAGTGGGGACATCCTCAACGAACTTGTGAATGTCTACTTTGTGACACACCCGATCGGCAATGATGACAAAGATTCGGACTTGTCTGATTCGAGCGAGGACGACTTTGACCCGGAGCTGGCAGAGGAACAGGCACGATGGCTACGGAGGTGTCCTCGTGGCTACCAGAAATAACCTGATCTCCCATGAAATCCAACAAGCCACCGAAACTGCGACTGAGTCAGTCACAGTCCAGATACAGGTGGAGAAGAGGGATGAAAATCTCATAGTGACCTCCCTGTATCGACCACCATCAGCAACCAGCGAAAACCGTCTTGTTGAAGGCCCTAGACACTGCCTCTCCCAAGAGAAAAAACGTTGTCTGGATCGGAGAAGATCTAAACCTTCCTGATATTGACTGGGAAACAAACAACATACAAGGAAACAGCTACCCCCGAACTGGTAAACCACCTCTTTCTGGATAAGGTCAACGACCTTGGACTCCACCAGGCAAACCAAGAACCCGCTAGAGGAGACGCCATTCTCGACCTGTTCCTGACCAACATACCAAACCTTATCACCAGGATTACCGTCGTTCCAGGTCTAAGCGATCACGATATCATCCTTATGGACAGTCGCCTGAAAGCACCGAAGGTGAAGCCAGCCCCGAGAACTGTTAGCATCTGGAAGAAGACTAACAGCGAAGCCATCAGAGAAGACACCAAGTCCTTCACCCTCAGTCTACTCCTCTCAGACAACGAAGAAACCTCTGTCGAGCAGACGTGGCAGTCAATACAGGAACAACTCACCCTCATGGTGGACAAGCATGTTTCAACAAAAGTGTGCTCCACAAACTTCCACCAGCCCTGGATAAACAAAAACCTGAAGCGAACATCCAGAAGAAAATATCGAGCATGGAAGAAGGCGAAGAGCACCAAGAAGAAAAAAGATTGGGACCGATATAACCACCTGAAACGTGAAACAAGGAGATCAAACAGACAGGCGTACCAGCAGTACACAAATAAGATCACCAATGAAGATATCACAAAAAACTTATGTTGCTGATCAAGAGTAAGAAATGCGACACTGTCGGAGTAGCCCCTCTAAGGAAAAATGGACTGACCACAAATGACAGCAAGAACAAAGCCAACATACTGAACGACCAGTTCTGCTCAGTCTTTACCACCGAAAACATCGATGACTTGCCTGCACCCAGCCCCCACCTGGCGATGCCAGAGATTCAGGTCAGCAAAGCCGGGGTATTCAAACTCCTGAAGAAACTCAACCCACGAAAGGCATCTGGTCCGGATAACATCCCCTGCCGCCTCCTTCAGATGGTAGCAGAAGAGATTGCTCCAGCACTCACCATTCTCTTCATTAAGTCACTACACACCAGCCAAGTTCCCAGGATTTGGAAGCACGCCTTGGTTCAGCCCGTATTCAAAAAAGGTGACCGAAACCAAGCTACAAATTACCGGCCCATTTCATTCACCTCTATCTGCTGCAAGCTGCTGGAACACATTGTAAGAGCCGAGATCACCCGTCACCTTGACCAACACAACATCATAACGGACGCACAACACGGATTCTGTAAGCGACGATCCTGCGAGACCCAGCTGATCCAAACCATTGATGACCTGGCTTCAGAGATGGACAACAGAGGCCAAACAGACACCATACTCCTTGACTTCTCGAAAGCTTTCGACAAGGTGCCCCATAAACGACTGCTTCTAAAACTGAACTACTACGGCATTCAAGGCAAGACCCAAGACTGGATCCGGAGCTTCCTCTGTGATCGAACACAGCAAGTAGTTGTCGAGGGTGAGACTTCAACAACAGGCCAGGTGATCTCCGGTGTGCCACAAGGATCTGTCCTAGGCCCAACTCTCTTTGTCATTTACATCAACGACCTGTGCAATAACATTAAAACCAAGGCTAGACTATTCGCTGATGACACAATACTGTATCACACCATCCACAGCACAGCCGACACTCGCCAACTACAACAAGACCTCAACACCTTGGAGAAATGGGAGAGGAAGTGGCAGATGAGTTTCAATATATCCAAGTGCCAAAGTCCTAACTGTCACAAAGAAGCGCAAGCCCATTTTAGCAACGTATTCACTCCATCAGCAGCCCCAGGAGAGAGTCACCAGCGCCAAACACCTAGGTGTAGAGCTGACCGCTGACCTCCACTGGGGAAACCGTACAAGTGCTTTCATATACAGAAATATTAAAGGGTGCCCTCCACAGGTGCACTCACATTGCTACAAAGGACTGGTCCGCCCCGTGTTGCAGTACGCCTCTGTCGTGTGGGATCCCCACCAGCAACACCTGGTAAACACAATCGAAGCTCTCCAGCGCCGTGCCGCGAGGAGAATCTACCATGATTTTAACCACTATACCAGTGCCACAGAACTTGTAAACAGACTACAACTACAGACCCTCCAAGAAAGAAGAACTGTCAACAAGGCCACCTTTATGTACAAGATAATGAGTGGACTTGTGGACATCACGCCAACTGAGGGTACACTGACAACAAACAACCGTATCACCAGGGGACAGCCCAACAAGCTCCTCCTGCCTTACTCCAGAACAAACACTCACCTCCACTCCTTCTTCCCCTCAGCCATCCGTTTATGGAACAAGATCCCGGACAAAGCGTCCTGGGCCAGCACCCCCACAGCCTTCAAAGCGGCAGTTGAGGTCTGGGTAAAAAATACTACCAAGACACACCCTCTTAAAAAAAGAATAAAAAAATAAACGCTGTTTTTATCAACCCAGTTTTTATCAACCCTTTTAAACCGCGCATGTGCAACAAACTGTGGAATATTCTTCTGGATAGAAGTAACCACAAGATTGTGAAGAAGAAGTGAACGGATCTGTCAATGGTAACTGTTTATGACGACCCGAGGCGCAAGATGAGAACACAAACGCCTCTCTTCAGACCCAAACAACAACAGTTCTTTTTAGAGCTAACCACATATTCATGGAAGAGTTTGCTACCTCTTGCGTGTTGATTAGTAATATACGTTTTACTAACAAACTACAACTTTTTTGACGGGTGCTCTCTTTAAATTATTGTAACTTTAAAAGTAACCATCAGAATTTGATAATAGTTTTAGTGTTCCAAAGCTGAGATACATAGTTACATTTTCGTCACTACATTGGACATGGTGATAGCACTGGATATTTTGATATCATATTAATACTGCAGCAATATTTTATTTTGAAATGAATTACGATGATTCCAGACACTACGAGTACTTTTTTCCTGCAATAATGTTTGATGGGTGCCCTCTTTAAAGTCTTGTAACTTTAAAAGTAGCCATCAGAATGTAATAATTATTTCTGTAAGCTAAATATGACAAACACTGGTACATTTGCTTCACTGGATTATATATGGTAATAGCAGCAGATATTTTGTTATACCATCATGGAGTTTTGTTTTCATGTGAATAATGACTTTCGACTTTAAAACTGATTTTTCTCCTGAACTAATTTTTGATAGGGGCCCTCTTTAAATTATTGTAACTGGTTCGGGTGGCAATATTTGAATACAGTAAACTGTATTGGAAGTAAAAATAGTGTTGCTTTCCATTTCTTGAATAAAAATGCATATTATTTTGTGTCAATGTGACTGGTTTTCCTAGGCCGCCACACACACATATATATATAGTGTCATGTAATCACTCATCCATCAAACCGCGAAATATATTCACAAAATTCATGGTACCGTTTTTGTTGTGTATTTAGAACTACGTGTTGATGCGTAATTACTATTGTTTTGTATCGGCGTAATGATCCATAACTGGATACTATAAAAAGTAGTTCCTGTTCCGCCATCTTATGGTTATGTCGTGTTTTGTAAATATATAGTGTATTTAGACGAAATACGCTACACTGGCGACGAGGATGACTCAAAGAACTCGTCAATCCACTTGCACAGGTCGGTAGAAGAAAAGTGATGAACTGTCACGCTGGTACAAGTGTGCGTTGACTTGTGTCGAACTTTGAAGCGCTCGGAACTCCGATAAAAACGTGTTACCGTATTCGCTGCAATGGCCGCCAGAAGTCATGTTTGGTGGCCAGGAATTGACCATGATCTTGAACAGATGGCAAAAGGGTGCCCAGGCTGTCAACATGTACAGAAGATGCCCACACAAGCACCATTACACCCTTGGGAATGGCCGACCAAGCCATGGCAACGTGTGCATGTTGATTACGCCGGCCCCTTTTAAGGAACTATGTTTCTCGTCATCATTGATGGCACACTCGAAATGGCCCGAGGTGATCAGCACGCAGTCAACAACCGCTACAAAGACCACCGAAATTCTACGAAGTGTATTCGCTCGTAACGGTCTGCCCGAAATTTTGGTTAGTGACAATGGGCCTCAGTTTACTTCAGATGAGTTTAACAAATTCACCAAAGCCAGTACAATCAAACATCTGAAGTCAGCACCGTATCATCCCGCAACCAACGGATTGGCTGAAAGATTTGTACAAACTTTCAAACAATCTCTTCGTGCGATGAAGTGGGAAGTCGGTTCGGTCGAACAAAAACTTGCAAATTCCCTGATGGCGTACAGGAATACTCCCCACGCAACGACAAATGAAACGCCAGCTAAGTTGTTCTACGGAAGAAACCTTCGCACTCGACTGGACGCGCTGAAACCAGACTTACGCCGCGATATTGCTGCTAAACAGATGTCACAAGCAATTCGTTCAACGGTTCAACATCGTGAACTCGCAGTAGGACAATCCGTAGCAGTGCGCGACTATCGTGGGAACGACAAATGGGTTTCCGGTACAATCGTGTTGCGTACTGGTCCGGTGTCATACCAGGTCGAGATAACACCAGGTGTCGTCTGGCGACGACACATTGAACAAATTTATGATGCCGAGTCTACAATCAAGTCTCCGATTCCAGTGCCGGAAGCCGTGGTTGTGTTTCCCAGTGGTGATCCTTCGCCATCCGTTCTCACTGAAGAAGAGAAGAAATGTGACTCAACACCACAACCCAGCAAAACACGTGTGAAACCATCCACTTCAATGTCTTCGCCCGTGAGAGAAAAACGTTATCCTTCGCGAATGCGCAAGGCACCGCAGAAGCTGGATTTATAAGTTGTGACTCGGAGTACACGTAACTGTTGAAGTTTTGAGACTTCTTGTTAATTGAGATAATTCGAAGACTTGCTTTAATTTAATATCCATTACCTTTTAATTGTACTCGGACTCAATGAGAGTGAACAGATACCAAGTGGAACATTACTTGTTACTAACATTCACAGTAATGACGCTGACTAACACAGAACTAGGACAGTAATTGTACGAGATCATGACTACTGTTATTTTTCTAGAACGGACAAAGTTATTTTTCCTTGCTGTTAGAACTTTGCTATGTTTGCTTCAAAATGTGAAATATAACAGTATCATATCTCCAATAGAGATTACTAAACTAATTGGGGAGGAAATGTTGTGTATTTAGAACTACGTGTTGATGCGTAATTACTATTGTTTTGTATCGGCGTAATGATCCATAATTGGATACAATAAAAAGTAGTTCCTGTTCCGCCATCTTATGATTATGACGTGTTTTGTAAATATGTAGTGTATTTAGACGAAATACGCTACAGTTTTACCCCGCTTCACTGAGTAAGAGAGCAGCGCACTGATTGGATGTGTTGTCCTAATAATGCGTCGCGCTATTGGACATTCAGTTCCTCCCTTTTGTCATTGTAAAATACAATTCCATTGTCACTTGCACCCTTGTGCCTTGTCATTTCTAGCCAATCTAAGAGCTAAACTGTGTTATTTAATATATAATAAGATGGCACTTGCTCCAAAATGTGCGATTGTGATGCTAACTAATTTTTTGGTAAAAATGTCACTTGCACCCTTTTGCCATTGCACGGAAGCATATCGCAAGAAGGACATAGATATGCTAGAAAGAGTACAGAGGAGAGCGACTAAAATGATACAAAAACTGAGGGACCTTAGTTATGAAATTTGCCTAAAAGAATGTGGTTTAACAACACTAGAGACCAGGAGAATGAGAGGAGATCAGATAGAAGTGTTTAAAATAATAAATGGTTATGAAAATATTGATAGAAATATTTTTTCTCCGTTAAGAAAGATAGAAGGACTAGAGGACATGAAGTTACATTAGCAAAGGAGCAGTGCAGATTATATATAAGAAAGTTCTCGTTTTCACAAAGGACTGTAAATTAATGGAACATATTATCTGCTGATTGTGCGGGTGCTAGTAGCGTGAATAAAAAAAAAAAATTCGACACATACCTCAGAAGGGCGGGATACACATAGATAAAAAGGTTGGACTCTCGATAAGCCAAAGGGCTTCCTTGTCCACCTGCCACCTAGAGTTAATTATCTGGCTGGCAATCTTGTTAAACACGAACCACACTTGTCTGTATTCCACGCGCTCAGGTAGTGGCAGCCAATTTAGTTCGGTATTTGCATGTATATGTATATTCATACTGACAAAATGTCCTAAGGATACATCACGCCAGTGCGCATGGTGGCTCATATCAGAGGTGTCAAGTCTCACGGATTTTTTAGATTTACACAGGCTCACGGCCGTGAGAGATGCTCACGGATTTCTGTAATTTTACTATTTTCATTTGTTTTCAATCCTCGTTATAACGCGCCTCGTTAATTTACAACGCGTATTCGGATATAGCGCGGCCGAATTTCTGCCAAGTTGGCACCTCACTTACGTCTCATTTCTTGGAACCTGACCACATACATTCCATTGCGCTAGAAAATTGTAGATGCTCCACAAGCAAAGAAGTGGACAAATTATGCGGCTGTATTCCTGCCAGAATGGGTCCAGCTATTCAACGGCATAATAATCAAGTCGAAGGCGAAGCCTGTCAAGCATCACGCCTGGTGCGCATACGCCGCAGTGTGTTTGCGTGACGTAAAGGTCGCGGCGTCTGGCGTACATGATGTTCGCGAGCATATCAAGAAAAAATTGCATGACAGGCAACTGAAGTCAGATCGACAAGATGCACCGATGATTTCTTTTTTCAAGGCGAGGGCGATCACTCCTGATTCGACCACAAAATCTGTGGTGATGTTCGCATAATACGCCGACCATTTCACCGAACTGTTGCCCGGACAATGCGATCGCGAAGTCCTTTATTCTTTAAAAGCAAACGGATGAAGACCACGCACGTTACCAAGCGAAATGAAGCGGCTCGTCGTCCTGGCCCGATTCTTCAGCGACGGGGTGGCACGCACACGCCTGCTGGACATGCCAGTGTGCAACGGCGGCATAAGCAAGGAAATCTTTGGTGTTTTGGATGGAGTTTTTAGGTAACTGTTTACATTTATTATATATGCTGTTTTATTGACTGCTCAAAAACTATTTAAAAATTGACAAAAATCATATCGACGGAGAGACCCTTAAAGACGAATTCGAAGATCTCCAGCTGATGTAGGACGACGTCCACAGCACGGAGGTCGGGGGTCAGGCACGTCGTCTCGACTCCATCTGGGCTGATGTGATGGCGTTGAAGAGCTGCAACGGCTCTTTCCCTGCCGTTGCAGGCTCTGCTCAATCTGCCACACAGCAACGCAGACTCCGAGAGAGCGTTCTCGGTGGTTTGCAAGATTCACACTGTGGCACGCAAGAGCTTGCACGCGGACACGATTACTGCTTTCATGCAATGCAAGATGAACTGTGACAGTACTTGCTTTGCGAGGCCAAGTGGGCATCCCACCAGTACAACCTGGAGCACTAACACATAATCAGGGTTGACACCTCTGGCTCATATGGTTTAATTTTTTAGATGTTTGACGAGATTAATATGAAATGAATTAAGTGATTCACAAGATACAATGCTTGGAAGTAGATAATTCCAGTCTTTTATTGTGGTTGCATGGGAAAAAATTATTTCCAAATGTTTGTTGCGTGCCTGATTTGCCGGATTATCATGTTTGCATGAGCATCTAGTATTGCGTTAGATATTATTCAAGTGGGATATTTATAAGGTTGTGTTCCATCTTATATAATATGCTTAGTCTTTTGATTTTCCTTCTTGTTTGGAGGGTGTCCCACTGGAGATCTTTAAGGAGTTGTATTATCGTTCCTGGCTCATTCCCTGTACCTGTTGTGCTTTGTTTGTGATTGAGTTGTACCGTCCAGTTTAATTTATTTGATGGGTAGGGGCTATGCCAAGATAACATATGTGATAGTTGTTGGTTGTTTCAACAGTTACAGCTCTATATTTAAAATTAAAAGAAAGCACCTGAAAGAGTACAATCTCTTTTTGAATACAATATTAATTTATTCATAGTGGGCTCAATTTTATTTACCATAAGAAAATCAAAACGAATGCTGAACAATGTAAAAACGAGCGCTTGTTCAAGTGGCGCCATCTGTTCGATGAAACCCCCCTACCGGAAATAATTTTCTGGGTTTGGGCGATATTTCAGTGTTGACAGACCGATATTTTGTGTTGACATGGGCGTCCTTCATTCTGTAAATAATATATACATAGCGATAGCGTGGCTGGACGTATGCTAAGACATGTATCGAGCCTTATATGCTTTTAAAAGCGACAATCCAAATGCACTGGCATTCGACGTCGGTGAACGTTTTACAGTTATTGACAATAAGAAAGACACGCACTGGTGGCTCGTCCAAAACGACAGGGACGAACTTGGCTACGTCCCTGCCAACTATGTTAAGCAAGACGAGGTACATTTTGAATACCCCCAGCCTGTCGAATATTCTATTTGTAAAATAAACGGAGATCTTTTACTTTCTGATCTAACCATGAAAACGACCACCTTGCTTGAATGATGCTTAATACAGTAATCCCTTTATAAATTATACTTAATAATTATAGTCATATAGGCATTATTATTAATGACGTAGGCATTATTATTAATATAGGCCTACAGTGGCTACACACACTACTTGTACGTTATCAAAAGAATACACTTACATACCTGTAACGATCAAAATTCACAAACAAACTATAGTAAAACTCTCCGGCAGCGGCAACAATTGGCGCCATGGCTTACAATTTATTTTGTGTCGAGGTATCGCTATACAAATGAGGTTCATGGCAAGTCTTAGACTTAGTTTATTTTGTTTGTGAATTTTGATCATTACATGAATATAAATGTAGTCTTTTGAAGACGTAGTGTGTGTGTATATATATGTGTGTGAGGAGAAGTTTTGGCGGCTCTTCAATTTTAATTGTCGTTCCATCTCATATAATAATAGTGATTCCTGTAGTTGACACTGATACACTGGCATTGACATTATTAGAGCTATTCAGTGATGCTCAAAACTAAAGGATGCATTGTATCTGCAAGAACTTGTCGAGAAACTGGACGATTTGACGAGTTGGGTAACCGCGTTGACTGCCAGTGTCAAAGTGAGGGATGACCGTATCAAGACGCTTGAAACGAAGGTGGCTGCCCTGTAGCTTGAGTCTGACAAAGTTGAGCAGTATTCACGTCGGCCCAACCTGCGCTTCACTGGCATTCCAGAAACAGTGGGTACAACAGCAGAAAACAGCACTGAGAAAATTTTGAAAGTACTTGAGATGCTGTGTACAGTGCTCGACTCATGCTTAAGCAAAAAAATGGGTCAAAGATCTTAGTGAACGAGGACTTGACGTCGGCGCATGCTGCGTTGGCTTTCCAGACGAGACAATTAAAGAAAGAACGGAAGATTTCGGACTGCTGGACAGCAGCAGGAAAGATCATGATCTAAGACAATAATGGAACAGTTATCAACATCACTAAAGATTGTGATCTGGCCGTGTATTGACACAAGTAATGTGACATGCAGCTGGACCAAGGTAACATCACTAAAGAGTGTGATCTGGCTGTGTATGATCAAAAGTAATGTGACATGCAGCTGCACCAAGGTAACATCGCTAAGGAGTGTGATCTGACCGTGTATGGTCACAAGTAATGTGACATGCAGCTGCACCAAGGTAACATCACTAAAGAGTGTGATCTGGCCGTGTATGGTCACAAGTAATGTGACATACAGCTGCACCAAGGTAACATCACTAACGAGTGTGATCTGGCCTTGTATTGACACAAGTAATATGACATGCAGCTGCACCAAGGTAACATCACTAAGGAGTGATCTGGCCGTGTATGGTCACAAGTAATGTGACATGCAGATGCATCAAGGTAACATCACTAAAGAGTGTGATCTGGCTGTGTATGGTCACAAGTAATGAGACGTGCAGCTGCACCAAATTTAACATCACTAAAGTGTGTGATATGGCCGTGTATTGACACAAGTAATGTGACATACAGCTGCACCAAGGTAACATCACTAAGGAGTGTGATCTGGTTGTGTATGGCCACAAGTAATGTGACATGCAGCTGCACCAAGGTAACATCACTAAGGAGTGTAATCTGGTTGTGTATGGTCACAAGTAATGTGACATGCAGCTGCACCAAGGTAACATCACTAAGGAGTGTGATCTGGTTGTGTATGGTCACAAGTAATGTGACATGCAGCTGCACCAAGGTAACATCACTAAGGAGTGTGATCTGGTTGTGTATGGTCACAAGTAATGTGACATGCAGCTGCACCAAGATAACATCACTAAGGAGTGTGATCTGTTTGTGTATGGTCACAAGTAATGTGACATGCAGTTGCACCAAGGTAACATCACTAAAGAGTGTGATCTGGCCGTGTATGGTCACAAGTAATGTGACATGCAGCTGCACCAAGGTAACATCACTAAAGAGTGTGATCTGGCCATGTATGGTCACAAGTAAAGTGACATGCAGCTGCACCAAGGTAACATCACTAAGGAGTGTGATCTGGTTGTGTATGGCCACAAGTAATGTGACATGCAGCTGCACCAAGGTAACATCACTAAGGAGTGTGATCTGGTTGTGTATTGACACAAGTAATGTGACATGCAGCTGCACCAAGGTAACATCACTAAGGGTTGATCTGGCCGTGTATGGTCACAAGTAATGTGACATGCAGCTGCACCAAGGTAACATCGCTAAGGAGTGTGATCTGACCGTGTATGGTCACAAGTAATGTGACATGCAGATGCATCAAGGTAACATCACTAAAGAGTGTGATCTGGCTGTGTATGGTCACAAGTAATGAGACATGCAGCTGCACCAAGGTAACATCACTAAAGTGTGTGATATGGCCGTGTATTGACACAAGTAATGTGACATACAGCTGCACCAAGGTAACATCTCTAAGGAGTGTGATCTGGTTGTGTATGGCCACAAGTAATGTGACATGCAGCTGCACCAAGGTAACATCACTAAGGAGTGTGATCTGGTTGTGTATGGTCACAAGTAATGTGACATGCAGCTGCACCAAGGTAACATCACTAAGGAGTGTGATCTGGTTGTGTATGGTCACAAGTAATGTGACATGCAGCTGCACCAAGGTAACATCACTAAGGAGTGTGATCTGGTTGTGCATGGTCACAAGTAATGTGACATGCAGTTGCACCAAGGTAACATCCCTAAAGAGTGTGATCTGGCCGTGTATGGTCACAAGTAATGTGACATGCAGCTGCACCAAGGTAACATCACTAAAGAGTGTGATCTGGCCGTGTATGGTCACAAGTAATGTGACATGCAGCTGCACCAAGGTAACATCACTAAGGAGTGTGATCTGGTTGTGTATGGTCACAAGTAATGTGACATGCAGCTGCACCAAGGTAACATCACTAAGGAGTGTGATCTGGTTGAGTATGGTCACAAGTAATGTGACATGCAGTTGCACCAAGGTAACATCACTAAAGAATGTGATCTGGCCGTGTATGGTCACAAGTAATGTGACATGCAGCTGCACCAAGGTAACATCACTAAGGAGTGTGATCTGGTTGTGCATGGTCACAAGTAATGTGACATGCAGTTGCACCAAGGTAACATCCCTAAAGAGTGTGATCTGGCCGTGTATGGTCACAAGTAATGTGACATGCAGCTGCACCAAGGTAACATCACTAAAGAGTGTGATCTGGCCGTGTATGGTCACAAGTAATGTGACATGCAGCTGCACCAAGGTAACATCACTAAGGAGTGTGATCTGGTTGTGTATGGTCACAAGTAATGTGACATGCAGCTGCACCAAGGTAACATCACTAAGGAGTGTGATCTGGTTGAGTATGGTCACAAGTAATGTGACATGCAGTTGCACCAAGGTAACATCACTAAAGAGTGTGATCTGGCCGTGTATGGTCACAAGTAATGTGACATGCAGCTGCACCAAGGTAACATCACTAAAGAGTGTGATCTGGCCATGTATTAACACAAGTAATGTGACATGCAGCTGCACCAAGGTAACATCACTAAGGAGTGTGATCTGGTTGTGCATGGTCACAAGTAATGTGACATGCAGCTGCACCAAGGTAATATCACTAAGGAGTGTGATCTGGTTGTGTATGGTCACAAGTAATGTGACATGCAGCTGCACCAAGGTGACATCACTAAAGAGTGTAATCTGACTGTGTATGGTCACAAGTAATGAGACATGCAGCTGCACCAAATTTAACATCACTAAAGTGTGTGATATGGCCGTGTATTGACACAAGTAATGTGACATGCAGCTGCACCAAGGTAACATCACTAAGGAGTGTGATCTGGTTGTGTATGGCCACAAGTAATGTGACATGCAGCTGCACCAAGGTAACATCGCTAAGGAGTGTGATCTGGTTGTGTATGGCCACAAGTAATGTGACATGCAGCTGCACCAAGGTAACATCACTAAGGAGTGTGATCTGGTTGTGTATGGTCACAAGTAATGTGACATGCAGCTGCACCAAGGTAACATCACTAAGGAGTGTGATCTGGTTGTGTATGGTCACAAGTAATGTGACATGCAGCTGCACCAAGGTAACATCACTAAGTAGTGTGATCTGGTTGTGTATGGTCACAAGTAATGTGACATGCAGCTGCACCAAGGTAACATCACTAAGGAGTGTGATCTGTTTGTGTATGGTCACAAGTAATGTGACATGCAGTTGCACCAAGGTAACATCACTAAAGAGTGTGATCTGGCCATGTATGGTCACAAGTAAAGTGACATGCAGCTGCACCAAGGTAACATCACTAAGGAGTGTGATCTGGTTGTGTATGGCCACAAGTAATGTGACATGCAGCTGCCCCAAGGTAACATCACTAAAGAGTGTGATCTGGCAGTGTATGGTCACAAGTAATGTGACATGCAGCTGCACCAAGGTAACATCACTAAGGAGTGTGATCTGACAGTGTATGGTCACAAGTAATGTGACATGCAGCTGCACCAAGGTAACATCACTAAAGAGTGTGATCTGGCCGTGTATTGACACAAGTAATGTGACATGCAGCTGCACCAAGGTAACATCACTAAGGAGTGTGATCTGGCCGTGTATGGTCACAAGTAATGTGACATACAGCTGCACCAAGGTAACATCACTAAAGAGTGTGATCTGGCCATGTATTAACACAAGTAATGTGACATGCAGCTGCACCAAGGTAATATCACTAAGGAGTGTGATCTGGTTGTGTATGGTCACAAGTAATGTGACATGCAGCTGCACCAAGGTAACATCACTAAGGAGTGTGATCTGGTTGTGTATGGTCACAAGTAATGTGACATGCAGCTGCACCAAGGTAACATCACTAAGGAGTGTGATCTGGTTGTGTATGGTCACAAGTAATGTGGCATGCAGCTGCACCAAGGTAACATCACTGAAGAATGTGATCTGGTTGTGTATGGTCACAGGTAATGTGACATGCAGCTGCATCAAGGCAACTAAATACTGATTTGCTGATGATTAATTATACCAATGTGGTGTAATTTCTTTTGTTTGCCAATGTTAATTATGAGAATTTTTAGAATATAAATTCTATATACTATGAACTTGATACAACCAGCACAACCCTGAACTTTAGCTCGTTTAATTACAAAGACTATGGTATTTGTGACTATGAAAAAGTTATTGAGCCTGATAAAAAAAATTATAATGACAATTTGGTGGATTGCAAATATTACACAGAATTTTTTTTTTATTCAGATGTCCAGCTTAAAAAAGGGTATATCTGTTATGCACTTTAATGCTCGTAGTCTTAACAAAAACATTGACAAAATAATTGATTGTTTACATGCCTTGAAATGTTCTTTTGATGTCATTGCCATAACAGAAACATGGGCGGATAGTGTGTCAGATAATAATATACCAGGTTACAACATGTTTAACGCTGTACGAACTAACAAAACACTGTACATAAAAGACAATTTTGAAAGCAAATTAGTAACAAATAAATCAGCTGTAATTGATGGTATCCTAGAGTGTGTTACGGTAGAAATTAACTTTAAAAAACGAAGTAACATACTGATAAGCTGTGTATAGCACCAGGGCAAAGACTACCAATTTTTGTGACAACATTGAATCAATTTTAAACAACGCAACAATAAAACAATGTTTGTTTGTGGCGACTTTAATATAGATTTGTTGCAACACGAATCACAGGAGTATGTGAGACAATTCCTAGACTTAATGTATAGCATTGGATTGTACCCACTAATAACCAAACCAACCAGAATAACACGTACTACTAATACCCTTACTAACAATATATTTACAACTGATATTGAGCAGCATTACACTTGTGGATTACTCATAAATAAAAGTGATCACCTACCAATATTTGTAATGTGTAAAACTATTATAAATAAGAATGAAACCCAAAAGAAACATAGTACAAAAAGCGTACATCAAACAAAAGAAGAAAATATTACCTCACTCAACAGCGAACTTCATAAGCTCTCATGGGAAAATGTTCTGAATGAGGATGATGTTAATAAAGCATATGATACTTTCATTTCAGACTTTATATGTTCTTTGATAAATGTTGCCCTATGAAAGAGGTCAGCACGAATACTAACCTACTTGAACCAAAGAAACCTTGGCTAACTACAGGTTTGGTAAACGCTTGCCATAAAAAAAATATTTTTTATCAATCATTCCTAAAACACAGAACAGTTGATGCTGAAAACATATATAAATCATATAGAAACAAAGTAACTAATCTTGAGAAGTAAAAAAAATACTACTGTACTTTACTGCTAAAGCAAAAACACAATATCGCTGGAACGTGGAAAACATTTCGAACAATAATGGGTAAAGAGCAGAAGAAACATAAATATCCAGAAAAGTTTATCAAAAATGAAAAAATCATTGAAAATAAAGAAAATATTGCTAGCATGTTCAACAAGTTCTTTACCAATGTTGGTCCAGACCTTGCCAAAAAAATTAAGCCTCCTGCTGATGCATCTGTACTCAATTATTTAAAAAATCGAAATGATAACTGTATGTTCTTGTCACCTGTTGATGAAAATGAAGTTCATAGAGTAGTCGAAAACTGCAAAAACAAAAGCTTGACTGATGCAGATGGTCTGAGTATGGACACTGTTAAATGTGTAATTACCACAATCATTAAGCCACTCACCATATTTTTAATTTATCTTTTAAAACTGGGATATTCCCAGACAAACTGAAAATTGCTAAAGTTATCCCAGTATTTAAGGCTGGAATCAAAGAAAAATGTACAAACTACAGACCAATTTCACTACTTCCACAATTTTCCAAAATATTAGAAAAACTGTTTAATACTAGAGTAAGTGCATTTATTAATAAACACAACATTATCAACCCTAGTCAGTATGGATTTCGTGAAAACATGTCTACGTCCTATGCCCTGACTGAGTTAATTAGTGAAATAACTGCATCTCTAAATAGCAAAATATATTCCATTGGTGTATTTATTGACTTGAAGAAAGCTTTTGATACAGTAGATCATGAATTGCTCATAATTGGATAAGTAGTTATTTATTAAATAAAACCCAATTTGTTTGCTATGATGGATATAACTTCAACTTGTTAAATATATCATGTGGAGTCCCACAAGGCTTAATACTAGGACTTAAACTGTTTATACTGTATGTGAATTATTTATGTAACATTTCCAGACTTATAAAATATATATTGTTTGCTGATGACACTAATTTGTTCTGTTCAAGCAAAGATATCAATCAACTTGTTACAACGGTATCCACTGTTCTTAATAAAATGTGTAATTGGTTTGCTGTAAACAAATTATCCCTAAATGTTTCGAAAACAAGTTATATGTTGTTTGGTAATTATACTTTGAATACACATGTTGATATAGCAATCAATGGTACAGATATTGACAGAGTATGAGTGACAACATTTCTTGGGGTATTAATAGATGAGAAATTGAATTGGAAAGATCATATAGCAAAGGTTAAATCTAAACTCTCAAAGAGTACTGCCATATTGTATAAGTGTAGTCAGCTGATAGACTCACAGTCTATGCATATCCTGTACCGCTCATTGTTTTTACCATACATTAATTACTGTTCTGAAGTATGGGGAAACATGTATCCCTCCAATATCAATTATATTGTTATGCTCCAAAAGAGAGCAATGAGATTGTTATATGATGCAAGTCATCTTGACCACATAACCCCTCTATTTTACAGGTCGCAGACACTGAAATTTTTAGATCTTGTAAAATTTTAAACAGCTATATTCATGTTCAAGGCATACCACTGCACGTTACCAACTAATATACAAAAACGTTTTGTAAAAAGGGATATTTCAGTAACAACACGACTCAAAAATCAACTGGTAACATGTTGTATTACCTTAAATGTTAGAGGCATGTCTCTTTGTGTAAATGGCATAAGTCTATGGAATTCTCTGGATGTTAAACTTACTAATATTAAAACAGAAATCATTCAGACACAGGTACAAGAATACAATCATAAATATTGTATTAATTGTATTAATTATTGAAACTGATTCTGAAATATCAGAATCATGTATTTTTTTTTTATTTTACATTTTATTATTTTTTACTAATCATATATACGTGTGACGGTGACTATGTGAACTACACTATGATAATTTTTCCTGATATATGTAGGCTTTTGGGATTCACACATTAATCATATAATTTCTCTAGTGTGATCTACTATAAGATATAGTTAGGGGATACATTAACTACAAGTTTTTAACTTCTTGTGTATTCCTTTCAAACAACATTATGTATAATACATTACATGTCACAACAAAATCATGTTGAGGCGATTACAATCTATACCGTCTGTTTGGATGTTTGTTTGATTCAAACATATTGAATTGAATTGAAAATGTATGATCTACATATGATACCTTCATATTGGCTGACAGGTTGTATTACATTTATAATAATAAATTATATTTAACAGTGTATGAAGTAATTAGTCTGATGCAAAGCACACACTGAATGCTAGGGTGATTTCTTCGGAGTTCCTCCCTGTTCCACAGATTGCAGAGCCCCAGCATAGCCATAGATCCGCGTACCTTTGCAAAATAAAATTTTATGTACATTATGTGACTGTTTGAGTGTTTCAGAGTGACCAAACAGCCATGCTTACACCAAGGTATCCGTTGCACTGTACTTGTAAACCTCCAACAAAAATCCTTTGACACTATAGTGTAAAGACAAACTTCTATAGTGACACCATCATTGACCATGTGCCAATAACTGAGTATGTTTGATCAATTTAATGGCAGGCAACTATGTGAGGACATGAAGTCAGATGAAATTATTGTTAATGTGGCACTGGTTTTTAGTCCTTTGGCCGAAGGTCCAAGGGACTATTGCCATCACTCTGCGTCCTCCGTCCGCTGTCCACCGTTAGCTGCCGTATCTCAGAAACCGTTAAGCAACTTTTTCTCTAATTTTGCATAGATATATCTTAGGGCACTGCCACTATGCACGAGAAATCTGTATTTGATTGAATCATTTTAAGGGCTCCCTAGGGCCTCCAAGGATCCCAAAACTGGTAAAAATGTAACATTTGGCCTATTTTTTCAAAAACTGTACAGCAACTTTTTTGTCTAATTTAGCGTAGATGTATCTTAGGGTGCTGCCACTATATACAAGAAATCTGTATTTGATTGAATCATTCTAAGGGGCCCCCAAAGTGCAAAAGTTTTACACTATCTAATGATGTGGTTTTGAGAAGGGCCCTTGAGACCACCCCCCAACAGTAGATTTTGTTTAATGTGCCACAAAGTCAACACCATGACTAAACTCTGCAGCCTAGTGCTACTGTCCCATTGAGACCTTGACTAATCGTTAATTGGTCACAGCTCTCAGGCAGAGTAGACAACCCCAACAGTAGATTTTGTTTAATGTGCCACAAAGTCAACACCATGACTAAACTCTGCAGCCTAGTGCTACTGTCCCATTGAGACCTTGACTAATCGTTAATTGGCAACATCTCTCAGGCTGAGTAGACAACCCCAACAGTAGATTTTGTTTAATGTGCCACAAAGTCACCACCATGATTAAACTCTGCAGCCTAGTGCTACTGTTCCATTGAGACCTTGACTAATCTTTAATTGGTCACAGCGCCCAGGCAGAGTAGACACACTTGACCCCTGTTAGACTGAACACTTGCCTAACACTTTTTAGTCCTTTGGCCGAAGGTCCAAGGGACTATTGCCATCACTCTGCGTCCTCCGTCCGCTGTCCGCCGTTAGCTGCCGTATCTCAGAAACCGTTAAGCAACTTGTTCTCTAATTTTGCATATATATATCTTAGGGCACTGCCACTATGCACAAGAAATCTGTATTTGATTTAATCATTTTAAGGGCTCCCTAGGGCCTCCAAGGACCCCAAAACTGGTAAAAATGTAACATTTGGCCTATTTTTTTAAAAACTGTACAGCAACTTTTTTTCTAATTTTGCGTAGATGTATCTTAGGGTGCTGCCACTATATACAAGAAATCTGTATTTGATTGAAACATTCTAAGGGGCCCCCAAAGTGCAAAAGTTTTACACTATCTAGTGATGTGGTTTTGAGAAGGGCCCTTGAGGCCACCCCCAACAGTTGATGTTGTGTATTATGCCACAAAGTCAACAGCTGTGACTAATCTCTACAGCCTAGTCCATTGAGACCTTGACTAATCTTTCATTGATCACAGCACGCAGGCAGAGTAGACACACTTGATCCCTATTAGATTGAACAGTTGCCTAACACTTTTAAACTGTATCTTTAAAACTATTGATTTTCTATAATTGCAAGTTGTGTTTATTTTGATGTTCATTTAATTATTATAAAATGGTGTGACTGTGGTGTCTATTGGTTAAAGATGTATTGTCTGTAGAAACCTGTAGGTGACAAACATAGAAAATTAATATTCTGTCACCTGTAAGTGACAAACATAGAAAATTAATATTCTGGACAACTATAGAAGGAAATATCCGACACTTTATTTATATCAAATGCATTCTACTGTTCTGTTTACGTTTGCCATGCCTTGTGTAGACATGGTACTGTGTAAATCAATTGTATCAATATAGACTAATAATTACAGATTCACCTGAAACAACCAAATGTCAACCATTAGAAGAGTTGACATAGTTAAGGCACAATAAGCCACAAATACAATTCAACCAATACCCCTATCTGAACACTGCCTGATCTTCACCTATTACATTCGCTTTGTTTAGGTATGTGGTTCTTTTTATAGAAAATTTTAGTTTCTTTCTGTACCTGTCTACGTATGATAACCATTTGTTTGCCCTGCTCACAATAAACATCACATGAATAATAAAAGGAAGATCACTGCCACTTAACTTGTGGATTATTATTATTATAAAACTGCTCTGCTACTGCTTGGTGGACAGTTAATTAGTGGATCAAGTTCAAATACATCAGCACGTTTTTCACACCTGCATGGTAGTTTAGGCTCAGTAGTGTGCTGGCAGCTACTAAACCTATAGGCTTGTGTGAAAAGGATAGTTGGCAGAAGAACTAACTTCACAGCACCATTGCATCCATTTAGCCAGGCAGCAGTCACACTGTCCCAGTGTCTGCTGCTATGTTTATATACTAATTATATAGGCTTAATGATCCCAATACACCAATCTGTTGGCACAATGTCAGATAATGGAACTAGGTTAAACATCTTTAAGCCACTAGACCCCTGTTAAACTGGACAGTTGCCTGTAGGTTTTAAACTGTGTCAAACAGTGAGTCTACCTTTTGCTCTCAAATAATCTGTCCTCTTAGTTTTACACATAAAGACATAATCTGGCATAACTTGATAAGTCTTTGTAGCAGCACATTTGTACTTCCAGTGTATCATTGCAACATAACATACATATTACATACTGTGTGCCACATTTGAATGTTGTGCATGTAATATTTCCATGCAATCCATTTGCATATATATAATGTAAAACTTCAACAGCCGTTTTCTTAATTTTCACTTTTTGATCCCTACCATTTTCAATGCTCTTTAACTTCGCCAATTTTTGTTGTAAGAAAACAATGTTACAATTTTTCAGACTTATCACTTATTTGGTCAGCCGGGGTCACATATAGACGTATTAGTCCAAAGGACTTCAGGGCCACTTGGCCCATTTTTTTTATCTTCAAAACTATTGATTTTCTATAATTGTAAGTTGTGTTTATTTTGATGTTCATTTAATTATTATAAAATGGTGTGACTGTGGTGTCTATTGGTTAAAGATGTATTGTCTGTAGAAACCTGTAGGTGACAAACATAGAAAATTTATATTCTGTCACCTGTAGGTGACAAACATAGAAAATTAATATAATATTCTGGACAAATATAGAGTGAAATATCCTACACTTTATTGATATCAAATGCATTCTACTGTTCTGTTTACGCTTGCCATTCCTTGTGTAGACATGGTACTGTGTAAATCAATTGTATCAATATAGACTAATAATTACAGATTCACAATATAGTTGACACCTGAAACAACCAAATGTCAACCATTAGAACAGTTGACATAGTTCCGCTATACACAAGAAAGAAATCTGTATTTGATTGCATCATTCTAGTGTCATCAGCATATAGTAGAACATACATTTTCTACATCATCATCCCTAAGTTTGTTGTAAATTTCACCAGATGCCATGTCAAGTCCGTTATAATTGTGACTAACAGTGTTCAAAATGATTCAGGTAAATAGCAAATAACAAAAGACACAAGTTTTCTCCTTGCCATACCTATACATCACATGAGAAGAAGGCTGACACAGCCTGGCCCTGATTTATACATGATTTAGCATTTTTGTATATGTTGTATACGATTTTAAGAACAAGTACATACTTCTAACTCTCTTAATGCCTGTGTGTGTGTGACACCCGTCAATTTTTATAAATGCCGGCAAGCATTACTCCACAAACAGGTCACACAGGCAAATTGCTGCCAAATATCCTTCCGCTTATTCAAATCATCTAGAAATCCACCATTTTACAGTCAATACCTTCTACAATCACACATGAAAATCTGCCTACTCAAATGCACTTATGTCACAGCATGTGAATTTTGTATAAAAAAATATATTTCTAAAAAATACACCACTTTTCTTCTGTAACCAAACAAGAAATCTAACTAGAACATGACCCCAGACACAATTGACATACAGCAGAACCTGTCGTGGGCGACCTCTCTCGTGAGCAACCACCTTTATTAGCGACCATAAATCTAGACACTGATTGTTTCTAACAGTAATATAGCGTTTGCGAGCGACCTCTTGCCAAACGCGACCAACGACAACATACATCGGTCCCAAGATTAATAGTTTTACCTGATGTGAGCGAGACACGTCGACAACTGAAATTCGACTGTTATAGACTTGGAATTAACCGATTGCACAACGGAAAATATCCGTAGTGTTCTAGTCGTTTGTGTATTCCAAAATGTTGTTACAATTCCAATATCTCCTACCCCAGTGGAAAGAAGCACCACAGCAGGTGACTGGCTGATGCGTTCACATCCTGTATCATGAACGAAGTTTATTTACGCAAATCGACGACCTTCTCTGCGTTATCCTGCGTTATCATGGCGCCTGTAACTTGTATGTGGATATAGCGTTTGCAAGCAGCACAGTCGTGCACAGTTCAACTTTCAGATGCTGACAGTCAGCAGGCAAAGGCCAAACCAGGACCCACCAAAATATGCCAAATACCATAGGGACCAACCGTTGCGTCGGTTTCGTCTTCGACCACGCATAATTCATGGTACTCCACTCGTCCCAGTTATCAAGTGATGGTATACTTGTTCACACGGAATAACGTAATAAATACTAAATAAATATACAATGGACTATAGATTCAACAATTACGCCATAGTGTATGCCTACTAATAATGTCCCGTTATAATGCCCCTTGCCTTTTAATATTGTGAGTATATACCTGCAACCTGTCGTGGCTATCTATAGTCTGCTGTCGACTCCATTGGCAGTCGCAATACCCCACCTGGACAGTAACAGAAAGTGCACTGAGAGCCAACGAAAACCTTGAACGACCGCGAGAAGAGAGACCGAATAATGTACTACGATGACCTCTGGCTCTATGGATCCACGATATCTAAGGAACATATATATAATATAAGGAACAGCGCACGCGTGTGTGTGTGTGTGTGTGTGTGTGTTTGTGTGCGTGCGTGCGAGCGTGCGTGCGTGGATGTATGTACGTGCGTGCGCGTGTGTGTGTGAATTCGCAATTCGTGAATTTGCGAGAATTGACTCTAATTAATGTCTAGTGATATAATAATTAGTTCAACACAAGGAGCATTCCTCCTTGCCACGTTCTCCCCAAGGTGCAGCTAAGACCAACAGAGTTTTAGCTAGGTGACTATTCACCGCGTTCAGACACCAATGCATGTGTAACAGGGTTTTTCATGAGTATAAGGTGTAATATCCTGCGTATTATGTTAGACGAATTAAGAACTGCTCCCTTTTTGGAATAAATGTTGTATGCGGCCGATAGCCACCAGTACTAGAGTGTATTGTCACCAGTACTAGAGTGTATCAGGTTTTAAAAGAATTGCACTGGCTGCCAATCAAATGCCGAATCGAGTTTAAAACACTCCTTTATGTGTTCAGATGTCTGAACGGGACGGCGCCGTAGTATCTTACTAACCGGTTAACCAGGCACTGTCTGGGACGTACACGTTCATCTGAACAAATTTTGCTTGAAGTTCCACGAACGAACCTGGTCAGTTTCGGGGACAGGTCCTTTCGTGTGATTGGACCTCGACTATGGAATGCACTGCCCATTGCTATCAAGTGCAGCAGAACTCTGTCGGCGTTCAGAAAGACACTAAAGACGCACATGTTCAAAGCTCAATACTGCTGACATTTTTAACATTTAATTTAATTTGAGGACAGAAACTCGCACCTCACGCTTCAGCAGAAGTTTTTAACCACAGGCTGTCAAAGCCCCGACATAGCTGTAAGACTATTTTACTGAGATGTAATCCATTTAGTTAGGGCTGTATCACCATCTCAACTCTGTGCTTTTATGGTGTACACCAATCTTACCAAGTATATTTTATTAGGTTTTAGATCCTTAGCTTGAATGTGAGGCAATGAGGGAGTGATGAACGTGGGTGTGTGGGATGCGTGCGAATATGTGCGTGCGTGCGTGCGTGTGTGTGTGTTAATATGTATTGCCTATGTGATTTATGCATATATTTATGCTTACATTATTATATAGTTTATTGGCTGTATAAGTGTATGACTATGTGAGTACAAGTCCGACACCTCAACATATTCCTATGCTTTTATTGTATTTTATAGCCATTGGCACATGGCAATAAACTTCTCTTATCTTATCTATTTTACAGCATATCTTACTTTTATACATATATATATATATTATTTTATCAGTATTTATTTATGTATGCGTGCGTGCGTGCGTGCGTGTGTGTGGTTATGTATGTATAGGTATGCATATATGTAATTAGAGTAATAATAGGTCTAATTTATGTAATTTATTTGTTTATAGTCTTTAATTAATACTTTTAATATAACTAACATAATTTGTTCTAAATTTTATTTGAAGTTTCTTTTTTTGCAGTTTTCATTAGTATATGTTGAATCGCTTGATTGGATTTTATTGTAGAGCGCTTTAAGCATATTATGGATATTGTACTCTATAAATATTATTATTATTATTCGTGAGTGGTATCCGTATAACCCCTAAATATAACAGTTGGCGACGAGGATCAATGTAAAGATCAAGGTAGTCTCATTCTACATGGCAATACCGATCAATGTTAGTCAAATTCTGGGCTTCGATCCACACACCGAACCGTCAACAACGGCGGAAAGTTG
Organism: Paraescarpia echinospica; assembly: GCA_020002185.1. Lineage (NCBI taxonomy): Eukaryota > Metazoa > Annelida > Polychaeta > Sabellida > Siboglinidae > Paraescarpia > Paraescarpia echinospica. Next base: position 37,031,731 of record CM034531.1, read on the forward strand.
GCAAAAGTGGTTGCGCAATTTCGAGCGCATGGCGAGTGCAGCTGGGTGCACTAACGACGAGTAGAAACGGGACCTGTTGTTGCACACCGTCGGTGAAGCGGTGCTAACCGAACATTTTACGCCGAAAGCGAACGTACTATTTAATAGGCAAGTATTTCACCGAGCGGAACAACGGGAAGATGAAACAGTTGGACAGTTTGTGACCAGGTTGATACAACCTACGGTCTCGTGTGAATACGGTAACAAAATGAACGAATACATTCGAGATCAGGTCATCGATAAATGCCGTTCAGAACAATTACATATAAAGCTGCTAGTAGAAGGTAAAATATGACGTTAGATCGGACGCTTGTCATCGGAACGCCAAGCCAAGGAAATTGCTCATGGCGGTGCAGTAGTATATGTTGCGTTCAACAGACTTTCAAAACGGGAGGCCACAAAGCATACTGGAAAGTTAAGACAACAACAAAAGAAACATTGTATGCGATGTACACGATGCGGTCTAAAAGGCCACACTAGAGATGAGTGCAGATGCACTGTAGCCAAAGAATGTCACAAATACGGAATGATGGGACACTTTGCTATCATGTGTCGTAGCAACAAACAAAAACAGCAGTCACAAAATAAAATAGAGTATCCTGTTAACAGGCCCGTCCGGTGTGTGTCCGAACTTGTTGAAACAAGTGATAATAGTGCATTTACCGTAACGCAACATTCCGGCATGGTAACTGTGATCATTGCAGAAGAACCAGTTGACATGATCATTGATTCAGGAGCATCGTGCAATATCATCAAATCATCAGTGGCTGCAAGGCTTCGTGAGCGAGGTGAATTGTTTGAACCATGCTGTCGCACCATACATCTATACGGATCAGCGCCAATTGTAGCACGTCATTTCGCTGCATCCGATTTACGCATTGGCAACAAATCAACAAATGCAAAATTTCTGGTCATTCCCAGAAATTCACCTCCACTTCTGGGTAAATCAACAGCAGAGAAACATGGTGCTCTGAATTTGAGAATAAACTTCGTACACAGTGAGCAATCGACTGTTGACAAGATCGTTACACAGTATCCCGGCATAGCCACATGAATCGGTCGTCTCAAGAATGTAACCATCAAGTTGTACATCGACAAATTGATAACACCTGTTGCTCGTAAACACTTAGAGATAAGGTAGCGAAGGAAATAGAGAAACTCGAACGAGAAGATGTTATCGAAAAAGTCACGGGACCTACCGAATGGGTGTCAATGATCGTCACGCCTCCTAAGCCGAAAAGTCCTGACGAAATGCGGTTGTGTGGATATGAGAGAAGCCAACAAGGCAATTCTACGCACACGTCACGCGACTCATACACTGGATGAACTGATTACCGATCTTCATGGAGCTTCGGTATTCAATAAAATTGATCTCCGGGCAGGTTATCATCAGTTGGTACTGCACCCTCCTGTCGATACATCACGACATTCTCGGCCCACCTTGGGTTGTATCAGTACAAAAGGCTAAGCTTTGGCATCAATTCAGCAGCGTACGTATTCCAGCACACCATTCAAACCGTACTGGATGGCATCAAGGGCGTGCGAAACATCAGCGATGACATCAACGTGTTTGGTGTGAATCAACAGGATCATGATCGTGCTATGTCCGAGAGCTTCTGTAAACTGCACGAGTCAGGACTCATAGTGAACTTATCTAAGTGTGAGTTCAATAAGTCGAAGCTCGAGTTTTTTGGCTACGTGTTCTCGAAACAAGGCATCTCACCAAATCCGAAGAAGGTGTAAGATCTGCACGAGGCTACTGAACCGAGAAATCTTTCGGATGATGATGATTCGGATGATGATGTATCAAGCAAAGTACTGAAATTCGCAGACGATACAAAAGTGTTCAGAACAGGTAAAACAGGTGCAGATAAACACACATTACAGGATGTTCTAGCCAAATTGGTCAAATGGTCTGAAAATGGCAAATTCAAATTTGGGAAGTGTAAATGCATCCACATAGGACATGGAAAGGTAAACAAAGAATGCATAATGGAGGATACTGTATTAGGTAAAACTAAAAGAAAGGGACTTAGGAGTAACAGTTAGGGCTGACATGAAAGTTTCGGAGCAATGTGTATTACTGCTTCAAATTATGAGAAATATCACATATAAGGAGAAACAGCTAATTGTACCTCTGTACAAAGCAATAGTTAGGCTACATTTGGAAAATTGTGTACAAGCATGGAGGCCATATCGTAAGAAGGACATAGATAAGCTAGAAAGAGTGCAACAAAGAGCAACTAAGCAGATTCCTGAACTGAAAGATCTTGGTTATGAAAGACGCCTATTAGAATGTGGGTTGACAACACTAGAGACCAGAAGACTAAGAGAAGACCAAATAGAAGTTTTTAAGAATGGTTATGAGGATATTGAGATAGAAATATTTTCTTCAAACTGATATTCTGGCATCATTTGATTTGAAACAACATGTTACCTTTTCCACACATATACATGGCCATTGGCTTGACCTCTTGATAACCCGTTCAACTTGTAATAATATCCAAGCACCTACTGTTTCAGATGTGTTATTAGAGCACCAAACTGTCATTGCTAATATTAACGTTTCTATAACCCCTTTAGAGTCGAAACACAATGTGTCTTATAGAGCCATTCATGGGATTGACATTACAGCTTTAATGGCTGATATACTTATATCTGACCTTATCACAGATCAAGAAAACATCTATCTGACTTCTATGAACAGTACTGTCAAGTACTCAATGCATTACTTGACAAACATGCACCTATAAAATCCAAATGGGTGTCAGAAAGGCCACTGATTTCCGAAATTATACTATCTAAAAGGCGTCGTCGTTATTTAGAGCGTGTGTGGCGCAAATCACCCTCGCCATTAGATAGATCACGCTATTCCAAGCAATGTCACCTCTGTAACAGACTAATAGCTAAAGCTAAATCAGATTATTTTATAAATATGATCATAAATAAGTCTGATAATCCGTGTCAGTTACGGAACTGCATCAATAACATTCTACACAGACGGCCTACTCTATCGCTACCTGATCATATGTCAATTAAGTCTCTATGTGATTCGTTCTCTAGTCACTTTAAGAATAAAATCAGTATTCTTCGTTCTGCTTTCCCACGCCATAATGTAAGTAATGTCAGCGTGGACTTTCCACAAGTAAATTCTCAACTTGTATCATTTGAACCTGCAACAGTTGATGAAGTTAGGAAAATAATGATGTCCTCCCCAAATAAATCTTGTGCACTTGATCCATTTCCAACAATACTGCTAAAAGCATGTCTTGGTACACTAATTGGACCTATAACAAATATTATAAATGCATCACTTTGCTCTGGCTGTTTTCCTGATGATTTCAAATACGCCCATGTCACACCACTTCTTAAGAAGTCATATTTGCCTAAACAAGACCTAAACAGTTATAGACCTATTTCTAACCTCAGCTTCATTTCCAAAATACTAGAAAAGGTTGTAGCTAGTCGTCTAAGGTTACGGATCATTACGACCGCGCCAGTGGCTCGTATGGTGGTACGACTTACGGGTGACTGAACATCGCGGCAGAGGTCGTGAGCCTACGGGTGTCTGACCATCACCCCAAAGACTCGAACGATAATGATAATCATACATGTCTGTTAATGAAACACGGTACATGCACGATATGTCAACCACGCTGTCGTCGGTCGTATGATGACCTAGTTACCGATAGCGAAACAGAAGTAGACATAGGGCCGAAACACACATCTTATCTCAATTGTTTAAGCCAATAAAATACACGACAATCGATTGCTACCAGATCAGTACAGAAATCAGTTCACGAAATCGGCGACAGCGAAACATCACATAAGCAACACAGTATTGTCCGCAAACGTTAGACACAGGACTCTGAAATCTCTTGGAATTATGAGTCCATTCTACACAATGTTTATTCATGAATCGTCGGAATTCGACGTGCCGTAGCAGCAAGCCGTACGGGCAGAAGTATTTACCGTGACCTTTGCCGTCCAGGTACAACGCTATCCAATGTTCGCCCGGTTTCTTGGTGTCGTAAGAAGGCAGCCGGGAAAGCGTCTATCGTCATCGCGAGTAGTCTGTCTTTGGGTACGATCGCACGAACGATGGCCTCGGCGTGCGGATCCAGGGCAAGTAGTGTGTGGCGCAAATCACGCTCGCCATTAGATAGATCACGCTATTCCAAGCAATGTCACCTCTGTAACACACTAATAGCTAAAGCTAAATCAGATTATTTTACAAATATGATCATAAATAAGTCTGATAATCCGTGTCAGTTACGGAACTGCATCAATAACATTCTACACAGACGGCCTACTCTATCGCTACCTGATCATATGTCAATTAAGTCTCTATGTGATTCGTTCTCTAGTCACTTTAAGAATAAAATCAGTATTCTTCGTTCTGCTTTCCCACGCCATAATGTAAGTAATGTCAGCGTGGACTGTCCACAAGTAAATTCTCAACTTGTATCATTTGAACCTGCAACAGTTGATGAAGTTAGGAAAATAATGATGTCCTCCCCAAATAAATCTTGTGCACTTGATCCATTTCCAACAATACTGCTAAAAGCATGTCTTGGTACACTAATTGGACCTATAACAAATATTATAAATGCATCACTTTGCTCTGGCTGTTTTCCTGATGATTTCAAATACGCCCATGTCACACAACTTCTTAA
>CM034531.1:37037445-37130756 GCA_020002185.1 Paraescarpia echinospica
TCATGACTACTGTTATTTTTCTAGAACGGACAAAGTTATTTTTCCTTGCTGTTAGAACTTTGCTATGTTTGCTTCAAAATGTGAAATATAACAGTATCATATCTCCAATAGAGATTACTAAACTAATTGGGGAGGAAATGTTGTGTATTTAGAACTACGTGTTGATGCGTAATTACTATTGTTTTGTATCGGCGTAATGATCCATAATTGGATACTATAAAAAGTAGTTCCTGTTCCGCCATCTTATGATTATGACGTGTTTTGTAAATATGTAGTGTATTTAGACGAAATACGCTACAGTTTTACCCCGCTTCACTGAGTAAGAGAGCAACGCACTGATTGGATGTGTTGTCCTAATAATGCGTCGCGCTATTGGACATTCAGTTACTCCCTTTTGTCATTGTAAAATACAATTCCATTGTCACTTGCACCCTTGTGCCTTGTCATTTCTAGCCAATCTAAGAGCTAAACTGTGTTATTTAATATATAATAAGATGGCACTTGCTCCAAAATGTGCGATTGGATGTTAACTCATTTTTTGGTAAAAATGTCACTTGCACCCGTTTGCCATTGCACGGAAGCATATCGCAAGAAGGACATAGATATGCTAGAAAGAGTACAGAGGAGAGCGACTAAAATGATACCAAAACTGAGGGACCTTAGTTATGAAATTTGCCTAAAAGAATGTGGTTTAACAACACTAGAGACCAGGAGAATGAGAGGAGATCAGATAGAAGTGTTTAAAATAATAAATGGTTATGAAAATATTGATAGAAATATTTTTTTCTCCGTTAAGAAAGATAGAAGGACTAGAGGACATGAAGTTACATTAGCAAAGGAGCAGTGCAGATTAGATATAAGAAAGTTCTCGTTTTCACAAAGGACTGTAAATTAATGGAACATATTATCTGCTGATTGTGTGGGTGCTAGTAGCGTGAATATTTAAAAAAAATTCGACACATACCTCAGAAGGGCGGGATACACATAAATAAAAAGGTTGGACTCTCGATAAGCCAAAGGGCTTCCTTGTCCACCTGCCACCTAGAGTTAATTATCTGGCTGGCAATCTTGTTAAACACGAACCACACTTGTCTGTATTCCACGCGCTCAGGTAGTGGCAGCCAATTTAGTTCGGTATTTGCATGTATATGTATATTCATACTGACAAAATGTCCTAAGGATACATCACGCCAGTGCGCATGGTGGCTCATATCAGAGGTGTCAAGTCTCACGGATTTTTTAGATTTACACAGGCTCACGGCCGTGAGAGATGCTCACGGATTTCTGTAATTTTACTATTTTCATTTGTTTTTAATCCTCGTTATAACGCGCCTCGTTAATTTACAACGCGTATTCGGATATAGCGCGGCCGAATTTCTGCCAAGTTGGCACCTCGCTTACGTCTCATTTCTTGGAACCTGACCACATACATTCCATTGCGCTAGAAAATTGTAGATGCTCCACAAGCAAAGAAGTGGACAAATTATGCGGCTGTATTCCTGCCAGAATGGGTCCAGCTATTCAACGGCATAATAATCAAGTCGAAGGCGAAGCCTGTCAAGCATCACGCCTGGTGCGCATACGCCGCAGTGTGTTTGCGTGACGTAAAGGTCGCGGCGTCTGGCGTACATGATGTTCGCGAGCATATCAAGAAAAAATTGCATGACAGGCAACTGAAGTCAGATCGACAAGATGCACCGATGATTTCTTTTTTCAAGGCGAGGGCGGTCACTCCTGATTCGACCACAAAATCTGTGGTGATGTTCGCATAATACGCCGGCCATTTCACCGAACTGTTGCCCGGACAATGCGATCGCGAAGTCCTTTATTCTTTAAAAGCAAACGGATGAAGACCACGCACGTTATCAAGCGAAATGAAGCGGCTCGTCGTCCTGGCCCGATTCTTCAGCGACGGGGCGGCACGCACACGCCTGCTGGACATGCCAGTGTGCAACGGCGGCATAAGCAAGGAAATCTTTGGTGTTTTTTTAGGTAACTGTTTACATTTATTATATATGCTGTTTTATTGACTGCTCAAAAACTATTTTAAAATTGACAAAAATCATATCGACGGAGAGACCCTTAAAGACGAATTCGAAGACCTCCAGCTGATGTAGGACGACGTCCACAGCACGGAGGTCGGGGGTCAGGCACGTCGTCTCGACTCCATCTGGGCTGATGTGATGGCGTTGAAGAGCTGCAACGGCTCTTTCCCTGCCGGGCTCGCCTGTTGCAGGCTCTGCTCAGTCTGCCACACAGCAACGCAGACTCCGAGAGTGCGTTCTCGGTGGTTTGCAAGATTCACACTGTGGCACGCAAGAGCTTGCACGCGGACACGATTACTGCTTTCATGCAATGCAAGATGAACTGTGACAGTACTTGCTTTGCGAGGCCAAGTGGGCATCCCACCAGTACAACCTGGAGCACTAACACATAATCAGGGTTGACACCTCTGGCTCATATGGTTTAATTTTTTAGATGTTTGACGAGATTAATATGAAATGAATTAAGTGATTCACAAGATACAATGCTTGGAAGTAGATAATTCCAGTCTTTTATTGTGGTTGCATGTGAAAAAATTATTTCCAAATGTTTGTTGCGTGCCTGATTTGCCGGATTATCATGTTTGCATGAGCATCTAGTATTGCGTTAGATATTATTCAAGTGGGATATTTATAAGGTTGTGTTCCATCTTATATAATATGCTTAGTCTTTTGATTTTCCTTCTTGTTTGGAGGGTGTCCCACTGGAGATCTTTAAGGAGTTGTATTATCGTTCCTGGCTCATTTCCTGTACCTGTTGTGCTTTGTTTGTGATTGAGTTGTATTGACCCCCATTGTACCGTCCAGTTTAATTTATTTGATGGGTAGGGGCTATGCCAAGATAACATATGTGATAGTTGTTGGTTGTTTCAACAGTTACAGCTCTATATTTAAAATTAAAAGAAAGCACCTGAAAGAGTACAATCTCTTTTTGAATACAATATTAATTTATTCATAGTGGGCTCAATTTTATTTACCATAAGAAAATCAAAACGAATGCTGAACAATGTAAAAACGAGCGCTTGTTCAAGTGGCGCCATCTGTTCGATGAAACCCCCCTACCGGAAATAATGTTCTGGGTTTGGGCGATATTTCAGTGTTGACAGACCGATATTTTGTGTTGACATGGGCGTCCTTCATTCTGTAAATAATATATACATAGCGATAGCGTGGCTGGACGTATGCTAAGACATGTATCGAGCCTTATATGCTTTTAAAAGCGACATTCCAAATGCACTGGCATTCGACGTCGGTGTACGTTTTACAGTTATTGACAATAAGAAAGACACGCACTGGTGGCTCGTCCAAAACGACAGGGACGAACTTGGCTACGTCCCTGCCAACTATGTTAAGCAAGACGAGGTACATTTTGAATACCCCCAGCCTGTCGAATATTCTATTTGTAAAATAAACGGAGATCTTTTACTTTCTGATCTAACCATGAAAACGACCACCTTGCTTGAATGATGCTTGATACAGTAATCCCTTTATACTTAATAATTATAGTGATATAAGCATTATTATTAATGACGTACGCATTATTATTAATATAGGCCTACAGTGGCTACACACACTACTTGTACGTTATCAAAAGAATACACTTACATAACTGTAACGATCAAAATTCACAAACAAACTATAGTAAAACTCTCCGGCAGCGGCAACAATTGGCGCCATGGCTTACAATTTATTTTGTGTCGAGGTATCGCTATACAAATGAGGTTCATGGCAAGTCTTAGACTTAGTTTATTTTTTGTGTGAATTTTGATCATTACAGGAATATAAATGTAGTCTTTTGAAGACGTAGTGTGTGTATATATATGTGTGTGTGAGGAGAAGTTTTGGCGGCTCTTCAATTTTAATTGTCGTTCAATCTCATATAAAAATAGTGATTCCTGTAGTTGACACTGATACACTGGCATTGACATTATTAGAGCTATTCAGTGATGCCTGAGTGGCGTAAAAACTAAAGGATGCATTGTATCTGCAAGAACTTGTCGAGAAACTGGACGATTTGACGAGTTGGGTAGCCGCGTTGACTGCCAGTGTCAAAGTGAGGGATGACCGTATCAAGACGCTTGAAACGAAGGTGGCTGCCCTGTAGCTTGAGGCTGACAAAGTTGAGCAGTATTCACGTCGGCCCAACCTGCGCTTCACTGGCATTCCAGAAACAGTGGGTACAACAGCAGAAAACAGCACTGAGAAAATTTTGAAAGTACTTGAGATGCTGTGTACAGTGCTCGACTCATGCTTAAGCAAAAAAATGGGTCAAAGATCTTAGTGAACGAGGACTTGACGTCGGCGCATGCTGCATTGGCTTTCCAGACGAGACAATTAAAGAAAGAATGGAAGATTTCGGACTGCTGGACAGCAGCAGGAAAGATCATGATCTAAGACAACAATGGAACAGTTATCAACATCACTAAGGAGTGATCTGGCCGTGTATGGTCACAAGTAATGTGACATGCAGCTGCATCAAGGTAACATCACTAAAGAGTGTGATCTGGCTGTGTATGGTCACAAGTAATGAGACATGCAGCTGCACCAAGGCAACATCACTAAAGAGTGCGATCTGGCCATGTATTGACACAAGTAATGTGACATGCAGCTGCACCAAGGTAACATCACTAAGGAGTGTGATCTGGTTGTGTATGGCCACAAGTAATGTGACATGCAGCTGCACCAAGGTAACATCACTAAGGAGTGTGATCTGGTTGTGTATGGTCACAAGTAATGTGACATGCAGCTGCACCAAGGTAACATCACTAAAGAGTGTGATCTGGCCGTGTATGGTCACAAGTAATGTGACATGCAGCTGCACCAAGGTAACATCACTAAAGAGTGTGATCTGGCCGTGTATGGTCACAAGTAATGTGACATGCAGCTGCACCAAGGTAACATCACTAAAGAGTGTGATCTGGCCGTGTATTAACACAAGTAATGTGACATGCAGCTGCACCAAGGTAATATCACTAAGGAGTGTGATCTGGTTGTGCATGGTCACAAGTAATGTGACATGCAGCTGCACCAAGGTAACATCACTAAGGAGTGTGATCTGGTTGTGTATGGTCACAAGTAATGTGACATGCAGCTGCACCAAGGTAACATCACTAAAGAGTGTAATCTGACTGTGTATGGTCACAAGTAATGTGACATGCACTAATGTGACATGCAGCTGCACCAAGGTAACATCACTAAGGAGTGTGATCTGGTTGTGTATGGTCACAAGTAATGTGACATGCAGCTGCACCAAGGTAACATCACTAAGGAGTGTGATCTGGTTGTGTATGGTCACAAGTAATGTGACATGCAGCTGCACCAAGGTAACATCACTAAAGAGTGTGATCTGGCCGTGTATGGTCACAAGTAATGTGACATGCAGCTGCACCAAGGTAACATCACTAAAGAGTGTGATCTGGCCGTGTATGGTCACAAGTAATGTGACATGCAGCTGCACCAAGGTAACATCACTAAGGAGTGTGATCTGGTTGTGTATGGTCACAAGTAATGTGACATGCAGCTGCACCAAGGTAACATCACTAAGGAGTGTGATCTGGTTGTGTATGGTCACAAGTAATGTGACATGCAGCTGCACCAAGGTAACATCACTAAAGAGTGTGATCTGGTTGTGTATGGTCACAAGTAATGTGACATGCAGCTGCACCAAGGTAACATCACTAAGGAGTGTGATCTGGTTGTGTATGGTCACAAGTAATGTGACATGCAGCTGCACCAAGGTAACATCACTGAAGAGTGTGATCTGGTTGTGTATGGTCACAAGTAATGTGACATGCAGCTGCACCAAGGTAACATCACTGAAGAGTGTGATCTGGTTGTGTATGGTCATAGGTAATGTGACATGCAGCTGCATCAAGGCAACTAAATACTGATTTGCTGATGATTAATTATACCAATGTGGTGGAATTTCTTTTGTTTGCCAATGTTAATTATGAGAATTTTTAGAATATAAATTCCACATACTATGAACTTGATACAACCAGCACAACCCTGAACTTTAGCTCGTTTAATTACAAAGACTATGGTATTTGTGACTATGAAAAAGTTATTGAGCCTGATAAAAAAAATTATAATGACAATTTGGTGGATTGCAAATATTACACAGAACAAAAATTTAATTCAGATGTCCAGCTTAAAAAAGGGTATATCTGTTATGCACTTTAATGCTCGTAGTCTTAACAAAAACATTGACAAAATAATTGATTGTTTACATGCCTTGAAATGTTCTTTTGATGTCATTGCCATAACAGAAACATGGGCGGATAGTGTGTCAGATAATAATATACCAGGTTACAACATGTTTAACGCTGTACGAACTAACAAAACAGGTGGAGGAGTAGCACTGTACATAAAAGACAATTTTGAAAGCAAATTAGTAACAAATAAATCAGCTGTAATTGATGGTATCCTAGAGTGTGTTACGGTAGAAATTAACTTTAAAAAACGAAGTAACATACTGATAAGCTGTGTATAGCACCAGGGCAAAGACTACCAATTTTTGTGACAACATTGAATCAATTTTAAACAATGCAACAATAAAACAATGTTTGTTTGTGGCGACTTTAATATAGATTTGTTGCAACACGAATCACAGGAGTATGTGAGACAATTCCTAGACTTAATGTATAGCATTGGATTGTACCCACTAATAACCAAACCAACCAGAATAACACGTACTACTAATACCCTTACTGATAATATATTTACAACTGATATTGAGCAGCATTACACTTGTGGATTACTCATAAATAAAAGTGATCACCTACCAATATTTGTAATGTGTAAAACTATTATAAATAAGAATGAAACCCAAAAGAAACATAGTACAAAAAGCGTACATCAAACAAAAGAAGAAAATATTACCTCACTCAACAGCGAACTTCATAAGCTCTCATGGGAAAATGTTCTGAATGAGGATGATGTTAATAAAGCATATGATACTTTCATTTCTGACTTTATATGTTCTTTGATAAATGTTGCCCTATGAAAGAGGTCAGCACGAATACTAACCTACTTGAACCAAAGAAACCTTGGCTAACTACAGGTTTGGTAAACGCTTGCCATAAAAAAAATATTTTTTATCAATCATTCCTAAAACACAGAACAGTTGATGCTGAAAACATATATAAATCATATAGAAACAAAGTAACTAATCTTGAGAAGTAAAAAAAATACTACTGTACTTTACTGCTAAAGCAAAAACACAATATCGCTGGAACGTGGAAAACATTTCGAACAATAATGGGTAAAGAGCAGAAGAAACATCAATATCCAGAAAAGTTTATCAAAAATGAAAAAATCATTGAAAGTAAAGAAAATATTGCTAGCATGTTCAACAAGTTCTTTACCAATGTTGGTCCAGACCTTGCCAAAAAAATTAAGCCTCCTGCTGATGCATCTGTACTCAATTATTTAAAAAATCGAAATGATAACTGTATGTTCTTGTCACCTGTTGATGAAAATGAAGTTCATAGAGTAGTCGAAAACTGCAAAAACAAAAGCTTGACTGATGCAGATGGTCTGAGTATGGACACTGTTAAATGTGTAATTACCACAATCATTAAGCCACTCACCATATTTTTAATTTATCTTTTAAAACTGGGATATTCCCAGACAAACTGAAAATTGCTAAAGTTATCCCAGTATTTAAGGCTGGAATCAAAGAAAAATGTACAAACTACAGACCAATTTCACTACTTCCACAATTTTCCAAAATATTAGAAAAACTGTTTAATACTAGAGTAAGTGCATTTATTAATAAACACAACATTATCAACCCTAGTCAGTATGGATTTCGTGAAAACATGTCTACGTCCTATGCCCTGACTGAGTTAATTAGTGAAATAACTGCATCTCTAAATAGCAAAATATATTCCATTGGTGTATTTATTGACTTGAAGAAAGCTTTTGATACAGTAGATCATGAATTGCTCATAATTGGATAAGTAGTTATTTATTAAATAAAACCCAATTTGTTTGCTATGATGGATATAACTCCAACTTGTTAAATATATCATGTGGAGTCCCACAAGGCTTAATACTAGGACTTAAACTGTTTATACTGTATGTGAATTATTTATGTAACATTTCCAGACTTATAAAATATATATTGTTTGCTGATGACACTAATTTGTTCTGTTCAAGCAAAGATATCAATCAACTTGTTACAACGGTATCCACTGTTCTTAATAAAATGTGTAATTGGTTTGCTGTAAACAAATTATCCCTAAATGTTTCGAAAACAAGTTATATGTTGTTTGGTAATTATACTTTGAATACACATGTTGATATAGCAATCAATGGTACAGATATTGACAGAGTATGAGTGACAACATTTCTTGGGGTATTAATAGATGAGAAATTGAATTGGAAAGATCATATAGCAAAGGTTAAATCTAAACTCTCAAAGAGTACTGCCATATTGTATAAGTGTAGTCAGCTGATAGACTCACAGTCTATGCATATCCTGTACCGCTCATTGTTTTTACCATACATTAATTACTGTTCTGAAGTATGGGGAAACATGTATCCCTCCAATATCAATTATATTGTTATGCTCCAAAAGAGAGCAATGAGATTGTTATATGATGCAAGTCATCTTGACCACATAACCCCTCTATTTTACAGGTCCCAGACACTGAAATTTTTAGATCTTGTAAAATTTTAAACAGCTATATTCATGTTCAAGGCATACCACTGCACGTTACCAACTAATATACAAAAACGTTTTGTAAAAAGGGATATTTCAGTAACAACACGACTCAAAAATCAACTGGTAACATGTTGTATTACCTTAAATGTTAGAGGCATGTCTCTTTGTGTAAATGGCATAAGTCTATGGAATTCTCTGGATGTTAAACTTACTAATATTAAAACAGAAATCATTCAGACACAGGTACAAGAATACAATCATAAATATTGTATTAATTGTATTAATTATTGAAACTGATTCTGAAATATCAGAATCATGTATTTTTTTTTATTTTACATTTTATTATTTTGTACTAATCATATATACGTGTGACGGTGACTATGTGAACTACACTATGATAATTTTTCCTCATATATGTAGGCTTTTGGGATTCACACATTAATCATATAATTTCTCTAGTGTGATCTACTATAAGATATAGTTAGGGGATACATTAACTACAAGTTTTTAACTTCTTGTGTATTCCTTTCAAACAACATTATGTATAATACATTACATGTCACAACAAAATCATGTTGAGGCGATTACAATCTATACCGTCTGTTTGGATGTTTGTTTGATTCAAACATATTGAATTGAATTGAAAATGTATGATCTACATATGATACCTTCATATTGGCTGACAGGTTGTATTACATTTATAATAATAAATTATATTTAACAGTGTATGAAGTAATTAGTCTGATGCAAAGCACACACTGAATGCTAGGGTGATTTCTTCGGAGTTCCTCCCTGTTCCACAGATTGCAGAGCCCCAGCATAGCCATAGATCCGCGTACCTTTGCAAAATAAAATTTTATGTACATTATGTGACTGTTTGAGTGTTTCAGAGTGACCAAACAGCCATGCTTACACCAAGGTATCCGTTGCACTGTACTTGTAAACCTCCAACAAAAATCCTTTGACACTATAGTGTAAAGACAAACTTCTATAGTGACACCATCATTGACCATGTGCCAATAACTGAGTATGTTTGATCAATTTAATGGCAGGCAACTATGTGAGGACATGAAGTCAGATGAAATTATTGTTAATGTGGCACTGGTTTTTAGTCCTTTGGCCGAAGGTCCAAGGGACTATTGCCATCACTCTGCGTCCTCCGTCCGCTGTCCACCGTTAGCTGCCGTATCTCAGAAACCGTTAAGCAACTTTTTCTCTAATTTTGCATAGATATATCTTAGGGCACTGCCACTATGCACGAGAAATCTGTATTTGATTGAATCATTTTAAGGGCTCCCTAGGGCCTCCAAGGACCCCAAAACTGGTAAAAATGTAACATTTGGCCTATTTTTTCAAAAACTGTACAGCAACTTTTTTTTCTAATTTAGCGTAGATGTATCTTAGGGTGCTGCCACTATATACAAGAAATCTGTATTTGATTGAATCATTCTAAGGGGCCCCCAAAGTGCAAAAGTTTTACACTATCTAATGATGTGGTTTTGAGAAGGGCCCTTGAGACCACCCCCCAACAGTAGATTTTGTTTAATGTGCCACAAAGTCAACACCATGACTAAACTCTGCAGCCTAGTGCTACTGTCCCATTGAGACTAATCGTTAATTGGTCACAGCTCTCAGGCAGAGTAGACAACCCCAACAGTAGATTTTGTTTAATGTGCCACAAAGTCACCACCATGACTAAACTCTGCAGCCTAGTGCTACTGTTCCATTGAAACCTTGACTAATCTTTAATTGGTCACAGCGCCCAGGCAGAGTAGACACACTTGACCCCTGTTAGACTGAACAGTTGCCTAACACTTTTTAGTCCTTTGGCCGAAGGTCCAAAGGACTATTGCCATCACTCTGCGTCCTCCGTCCGCTGTCCGCCGTTAGCTGCCGTATCTCAGAAACCGTTCAGCAACTTTTTCTCTAATTTTGCATAGACATATCTTAGGGCACTGCCACTATGCACGAGAAATCTGTATTTGATTGAATCATTTTAAGGGCTCCCTAGGGCCTCCAAGGACCCCAAAACTGGTAAAAATGCAACATTTGGCCTATTTTTTTAAAAACTGTACAGCAACTTTTTTTCTAATTTTGCGAGATGTATCTTAGGGTGCTGCCACTATATACAAGAAATCTGTATTTGATTGAATCATTCTAAGGGGCCCCCAAAGTGCAACATTTTACACTATCTAATGATGTGGTTTTGAGAAGGGCCCTTGAGACCACCCCCCAACAGTAGATTTTGTTTAATGTGCCACAAAGTCAACACCATGACTAAACTCTGCAGCCTAGTGCTACTGTCCCATTGAGACCTTGACTAATCGTTAATTGGTCACAGCTCTCAGGCAGAGTAGACAACCCCAACAGTAGATTTTGTTTAATGTGCCACAAAGTCAACACCATGACTAAACTCTGCAGCCTAGTGCTACTGTCCCATTGAGACCTTGACTAATCGTTAATTGGCCACAGCTCTCAGGCTGAGTAGACAACCCCAACAGTAGATTTTGTTTAATGTGCCACAAAGTCACCACCATGATTAAACTCTGCAGCCTAGTGCTACTGTTCCATTGAGACCTTGACTAATCTTTAATTGGTCACAGCGCCCAGGCAGAGTAGACACACTTGACCCCTGTTAGACTGAACACTTGCCTAACACTTTTTAGTCCTTTGGCCGAAGGTCCAAGGGACTATTGCCATCACTCTGCGTCCTCCGTCCGCTGTCCGCCGTTAGCTGCCGTATCTCAGAAACCGTTAAGCAACTTGTTCTCTAATTTTGCATATATATATCTTAGGGCACTGCCACTATGCACAAGAAATCTGTATTTGATTTAATCATTTTAAGGGCTCCCTAGGGCCTCCAAGGACCCCAAAACTGGTAAAAATGTAACATTTGGCCTATTTTTTTAAAAACTGTACAGCAACTTTTTTTCTAATTTTGCGTAGATGTATCTTAGGGTGCTGCCACTATATACAAGAAATCTGTATTTGATTGAAACATTCTAAGGGGCCCCCAAAGTGCAAAAGTTTTACACTATCTAGTGATGTGGTTTTGAGAAGGGCCCTTGAGGCCACCCCCAACAGTTGATGTTGTGTATTATGCCACAAAGTCAACAGCTGTGACTAATCTCTACAGCCTAGTCCATTGAGACCTTGACTAATCTTTCATTGATCACAGCACGCAGGCAGAGTAGACACACTTGATCCCTATTAGATTGAACAGTTGCCTAACACTTTTAAACTGTATCTTCAAAACTATTGATTTTCTATAATTGCAAGTTGTGTTTATTTTGATGTTCATTTAATTATTATAATATGGTGTGACTGTGGTGTCTATTGGTTAAAGATGTATTGTCTGTAGAAACCTGTAGGTGACAAACATAGAAAATTAATATTCTGTCACCTGTAAGTGACAAACATAGAAAATTAATATTCTGGACAACTATAGAAGGAAATATCCGACACTTTATTTATATCAAATGCATTCTACTGTTCTGTTTACGTTTGCCATGCCATGTGTAGACATGGTACTGTGTAAATCAATTGTATCAATATAGACTAATAATTACAGATTCACCTGAAACAACCAAATGTCAACCATTAGAAGAGTTGACATAGTTAAGGCACAATAAGCCACAAATACAATTCAACCAATACCCCTATCTGAACACTGCCTGATCTTCACCTATTACATTCGCTTTGTTTAGGTATGTGGTTCTTTTTATAGAAAATTTTAGTTTCTTTCTGTACCTGTCTACGTATGATAACCATTTGTCCGCCCTGCTCACAATAAACATCACATGAATAATAAAAGGAAGATCACTGCCACTTAACTTGTGGATTATTATAAAACTGCTCTGCTACTGCTTGGTGGACAGTTAATTAGTGGATCAAGTTCAAATACATCAGCACGTTTTTCACACCTGCATGGTAGTTTAGGCTCAGTAGTGTGCTGGCAGCTACTAAACCTATAGGCTTGTGTGAAAAGGATAGTTGGCAGAAGAACTAACTTCAAAGCACCATTGCATCCATTTAGCCAGGCAGCAGTCACACTGTCCCAGTGTCTGCTGCTATGTTTATATAATAATTATATAGGCTTAATGATCCCAATACACCAATCTGTTGGCACAATGTCAGATAATAGAACTAGGTTAAACATCTTAACAATAACTATAATTAGTTCTGTGGGGCTGTTTTTAAGTATTCATTTATAACATTAACAATCTGTCCTCTTAGTTTGATACATAAAGACATAATCTGGCATAACGTGATAAGTTTTTGTAGCAGCACATTTGTACTTCCAGTGTATCATTGCAACATAACATACATATTACATACTGTGTGCCACATTTGAATGTTGTGCATGTAATATTTCCATGCAATCCATTTGCATATATATAATGTAAAACTTCAACAGCCGTTTTCTTAATTTTCACTTTTTGATCCCTACCATTTTCAATGCTCTTTAACTTCGCCAATTTTTGTTGTAAGAAAACAATGTTACAATTTTTCAGACTTATCACTTATTTGGTCAGCCGGGGTCACATATAGACGTATTAGTCCAAAGGACTTCAGGGCCACTTGGCCCATTTTTTTTATCTTCAAAACTATTGATTTTCTATAATTGTAAGTTGTGTTTATTTTGATGTTCATTTAATTATTATAAAATGGTGTGACTGTGGTGTCTATTGGTTAAATATGTATTGTCTGTAGAAACCTGTAGGTGACAAACATAGAAAATTTATATTCTGTCACCTGTAGGTGACAAACATAGAAAATTAATATAATATTCTGGACAAATATAGAGTGAAATATCCTACACTTTATTGATATCAAATGCATTCTACTGTTCTGTTTACGCTTGCCATTCCTTGTGTAGACATGGTACTGTGTAAATCAATTGTATCAATATAGACTAATAATTACAGATTCACAATATAGTTGACACCTGAAACAACCAAATGTCAACCATTAGAACAGTTGACATAGTTCCGCTATACACAAGAAAGAAATCTGTATTTGATTGAATCATTCTAGTGTCATCAGCATATAGTAGAACATACATTTTCTACATCATCATCCCTAAGTTTGTTGTAAATTTCACCAGATGCCATGTCAAGTCCGTTATAATTGTGACTAACAGTGTTCAAAATGATTCAGGTAAATAGCAAATAACAAAAGACACAAGTTTTCTCCTTGCCATACCTATACATCACATGAGAAGAAGGCTGACACAGCCTGGCCCTGATTTATACATGATTTAGCATTTTTGTATATGTTGTATACGATTTTAAGAACAAGTACATACTTCTAACTCTCTTAATGCCTGTGTGTGTGTGACACCCGTCAATTTTTATAAATGCCGGCAAGCATTACTCCACAAACAGGTCACACAGGCAAATTGCTGCCAAATATCCTTCCGCTTATTCAAATCATCTAGAAATCCACCATTTTACAGTCAATACCTTCTACAATCACACATGAAAATCTGCCTACTCAAATGCACTTATGTCACAGCATGTGAATTTTGTATAAAAAAAATATTTCTCAAAAATACACTGCACTTTTCTTCTGTAACCAAACAAGAAATCTAACTAGAACATGACCCCAGACACAATTGACATACAGCAGAACCTGTCGTGGGCGACCTCTCTCGTGAGCAACCACCTTTATTAGCGACCATAAATCTAGACACTGATTGTTTCTAACAGTAATATAGCGTTTGCGAGCGACCTCTTGCCAAACGCGACCAACGACAACATACATCGGTCCCAAGATTAATAGTTTTACCTGATGTGAGCGAGACACGTCGACAACTGAAATTCGACTGTTATAGACTTGGAATTAACCGATTGCACAACGGAAAATATCCGTAGTGTTCTAGTCGTTTGTGTATTCCAAAATGTTGTTACAATTCCAATATCTCCTACCCCAGTGGAAAGAAGCACCACAGCAGGTGACTGGCTGATGCGTTCACATCCTGTATCATGAACGAAGTTTATTTACGCAAATCGACGACCTTCTCTGCGTTATCCTGCGTTATCATGGCGCCTGTAACTTGTATGTGGATATAGCGTTTGCAAGCAGCACAGTCGTGCACAGTTCAACTTTCAGATGCTGACAGTCAGCAGGCAAAGGCCAAACCAGGACCCACCAAAATATGCCAAATACCATAGGGACCAACCGTTGCGTCGGTTTCGTCTTCGACCACGCATAATTCATGGTACTCCACTCGTCCCAGTTATCAAGTGATGGTATACTTGTTCACACGGAATAACGTAATAAATACTAAATAAATATACAATGGACTATAGATTCAACAATTACGCCATAGTGTATGCCTACTAATAATGTCCCGTTATAATGCCCCTTGCCTTTTAATATTGTGAGTATATACCTGCAACCTGTCGTGGCTATCTATAGTCTGCTGTCGACTCCATTGGCAGTCGCAATACCCCACCTGGACAGTAACAGAAAGTGCACTGAGAGCCAACGAAAACCTTGAACGACCGCGAGAAGAGAGACCGAATAATGTACTACGATGACCTCTGGCTCTATGGATCCACGATATCTAAGGAACATATATATAATATAAGGAACAGCGCACGCGCATGTGTGTGTGTGTTTGTGTGCGTGCGTGCGAGCGTGCGTGCGTGGATGTATGTACGTGCGTGCGCGTGTGTGTGTGAATTCGCAATTCGTGAATTTGCGAGAATTGACTCTAATTAATGTCTAGTGATATAATAATTAGTTCAACACAAGGAGCATTCCTCCTTGCCACGTTCTCCCCAAGGTGCAGCTAAGACCAACAGAGTTTTAGCTAGGTGACTATTCACCGCGTTCAGACACCAATGCATGTGTAACAGGGTTTTTCATGAGTATAAGGTGTAATATCCTGCGTATTATGTTAGACGAATTAAGAACTGCTCCCTTTTTGGAATAAATGTTGTATGCGGCCGATAGCCACCAGTACTAGAGTGTATTGTCACCAGTACTAGAGTGTATCAGGTTTTAAAAGAATTGCACTGGCTGCCAATCAAATGCCGAATCGAGTTTAAAACACTCCTTTATGTGTTCAGATGTCTGAACGGGACGGCGCCGTAGTATCTTACTAACCGGTTAACCAGGCACTGTCTGGGACGTACACGTTCATCTGAACAACTTTTGCTTGAAGTTCCACGAACGAACCTGGTCAGTTTCGGGGACAGGTCCTTTCGTGTGATTGGACCTCGACTATGGAATGCACTGCCCATTGCTATCAAGTGCAGCAGAACTCTGTCGGCGTTCAGAAAGACACTAAAGACGCACATGTTCAAAGCTCAATACTGCTGACATTTTTAACATTTAATTTAATTTGAGGACAGAAAACTCGCACCTCACGCTTCGGCAGAAGTTTTTAACCACAGGCTGTCAAAGCCCCGACATAGCTGTAAGACTATTTTACTGAGATGTAATCCATTTAGTTAGGGCTGTATCACCATCTCAACTCTGTGCTTTTATGGTGTACACCAATCTTACCAAGTATATTTTATTAGGTTTTAGATCCTTAGCTTGAATGTGAGGCAATGAGGGAGTGATGAACGTGGGTGTGTGGGATGCGTGCGAATATGTGCGTGCGTGCGTGCGTGTGTGTGTGTTAATATGTATTGCCTATGTGATTTATGCATATATTTATGCTTACATTATTATATAGTTTATTGGCTGTATAAGTGTATGACTATGTGAGTACAAGTCCGACACCTCAACATATTCCTATGCTTTTATTGTATTTTATAGCCATTGGCACATGGCAATAAACTTCTCTTATCTTATCTATTTTACAGCATATCTTACTTTTATACATATATATATATATATTATTTTATCAGTATTTATTTATGTATGCGTGCGTGCGTGCGTGCGTGCGTGTGTGTGGTTATGTATGTATAGGTATGCATATATGTAATTAGAGTAATAATAGGTCTAATTTATAATTTATGTAATTTATTTGTTTATAGTCTTTAATTAATACTTTTAATATAACTAACATAATTTGTTCTAAATTTTATTTGAAGTTTCTTTTTTTGCAGTTTTCATTAGTATATGTTGAATCGCTTGATTGGATTTTATTGTAGAGCGCTTTAAGCATATTATGGATATTGTACTCTATAAATATTATTATTATTATTCGTGAGTGGTATCCGTATAACCCCTAAATATAACAGTTGGCGACGAGGATCAATGTAAAGATCAAGGTAGTCTCATTCTACATGGCAATACCGATCAATGTTAGTCAAATTCTGGGCTTCGATCCACACACCGAACCGTCAACAACGGCGGAAAGTTGGCAAAAGTGGTTGCGCAATTTCGAGCGCATGGCGAGTGCAGCTGGGTGCACTAACGACGAGTAGAAACGGGACCTGTTGTTGCACACCGTCGGTGAAGCGGTGCTAACCGAACATTTTACGCCGAAAGCGAACGTACTATTTAATAGGCAAGTATTTCACCGAGCGGAACAACGGGAAGATGAAACAGTTGGACAGTTTGTGACCAGGTTGATACAACCTACGGTCTCGTGTGAATACGGTAACAAAATGAACGAATACATTCGAGATCAGGTCATCGATAAATGCCGTTCAGAACAATTACATATAAAGCTGCTAGTAGAAGGTAAAATATGACGTTAGATCGGACGCTTGTCATCGGAACGCCAAGCCAAGGAAATTGCTCATGGCGGTGCAGTAGTATATGTTGCGTTCAACAGACTTTCAAAACGGGAGGCCACAAAGCATACTGGAAAGTTAAGACAACAACAAAAGAAACATTGTATGCGATGTACACGATGCGGTCTAAAAGGCCACACTAGAGATGAGTGCAGATGCACTGTAGCCAAAGAATGTCACAAATACGGAATGATGGGACACTTTGCTATCATGTGTCGTAGCAACAAACAAAAACAGCAGTCACAAAATAAAATAGAGTATCCTGTTAACAGGCCCGTCCGGTGTGTGTCCGAACTTGTTGAAACAAGTGATAATAGTGCATTTACCGTAACGCATCATTCCGGCATGGTAACTGTGATCATTGCAGAAGAACCAGTTGACATGATCATTGATTCAGGAGCATCGTGCAATATCATCAAATCATCAGTGGCTGCAAGGCTTCGTGAGCGAGGTGAATTGTTTGAACCATGCTGTCGCACCATACATCTATACGGATCAGCGCCAATTGTAGCACGTCATTTCGCTGCATCCGATTTACGCATTGGCAACAAATCAACAAATGCAAAATTTCTGGTCATTCCCAGAAATTCACCTCCACTTCTGGGTAAATCAACAGCAGAGAAACATGGTGCTCTGAATTTGAGAATAAACTTCGTACACAGTGAGCAATCGACTGTTGACAAGATCGTTACACAGTATCCCGGCATAGCCACATGAATCGGTCGTCTCAAGAATGTAACCATCAAGTTGTACATCGACAAATTGATAACACCTGTTGCTCGTAAACACTTAGAGATAAGGTAGCGAAGGAAATAGAGAAACTCGAACGAGAAGATGTTATCGAAAAAGTCACGGGACCTACCGAATGGGTGTCAATGATCGTCACGCCTCCTAAGCCGAAAAGTCCTGACGAAATGCGGTTGTGTGGATATGAGAGAAGCCAACAAGGCAATTCTACGCACACGTCACGCGACTCATACACTGGATGAACTGATTACCGATCTTCATGGAGCTTCGGTATTCAATAAAATTGATCTCCGGGCAGGTTATCATCAGTTGGTACTGCACCCTCCTGTCGATACATCACGACATTCTCGGCCCACCTTGGGTTGTATCAGTACAAAAGGCTAAGCTTTGGCATCAATTCAGCAGCGTACGTATTCCAGCACACCATTCAAACCGTACTGGATGGCATCAAGGGCGTGCGAAACATCAGCGATGACATCAACGTGTTTGGTGTGAATCAACAGGATCATGATCGTGCTATGTCCGAGAGCTTCTGTAAACTGCACGAGTCAGGACTCATAGTGAACTTATCTAAGTGTGAGTTCAATAAGTCGAAGCTCGAGTTTTTTGGCTACGTGTTCTCGAAACAAGGCATCTCACCAAATCCGAAGAAGGTGTAAGATCTGCACGAGGCTACTGAACCGAGAAATCTTTCGGATGATGATGATTCGGATGATGATGTATCAAGCAAAGTACTGAAATTCGCAGACGATACAAAAGTGTTCAGAACAGGTAAAACAGGTGCAGATAAACACACATTACAGGATGTTCTAGCCAAATTGGTCAAATGGTCTGAAAATGGCAAATTCAAATTTGGGAAGTGTAAATGCATCCACATAGGACATGGAAAGGTAAACAAAGAATGCATAATGGAGGATACTGTATTAGGTAAAACTAAAAGAAAGGGACTTAGGAGTAACAGTTAGGGCTGACATGAAAGTTTCGGAGCAATGTGGAATTACTGCTTCAAATTATGAGAAATATCACATATAAGGAGAAACAGCTAATTGTACCTCTGTACAAAGCAATAGTTAGGCTACATTTGGAAAATTGTGTACAAGCATGGAGGCCATATCGTAAGAAGGACATAGATAAGCTAGAAAGAGTGCAACAAAGAGCAACTAAGCAGATTCCTGAACTGAAAGATCTTGGTTATGAAAGACGCCTATTAGAATGTGGGTTGACAACACTAGAGACCAGAAGACTAAGAGAAGACCAAATAGAAGTTTTTAAGAATGGTTATGAGGATATTGAGATAGAAATATTTTCTTCAAACTGATATTCTGGCATCATTTGATTTGAAACAACATGTTACCTTTTCCACACATATACATGGCCATTGGCTTGACCTCTTGATAACCCGTTCAACTTGTAATAATATCCAAGCACCTACTGTTTCAGATGTGTTATTAGAGCACCAAACTGTCATTGCTAATATTAACGTTTCTATAACCCCTTTAGAGTCGAAACACAATGTGTCTTATAGAGCCATTCATGGGATTGACATTACAGCTTTAATGGCTGATATACTTATATCTGACCTTATCACAGATCAAGGAAACATCTATCTGACTTCTATGAACAGTACTGTCAAGTACTCAATGCATTACTTGACAAACATGCACCTATAAAATCCAAATGGGTGTCAGAAAGGCCACTGATTTCCGAAATTATACTATCTAAAAGGCGTCGTCGTTATTTAGAGCGTGTGTGGCGCAAATCACCCTCGCCATTAGATAGATCACGCTATTCCAAGCAATGTCACCTCTGTAACAGACTAATAGCTAAAGCTAAATCAGATTATTTTATAAATATGATCATAAATAAGTCTGATAATCCGTGTCAGTTACGGAACTGCATCAATAACATTCTACACAGACGGCCTACTCTATCGCTACCTGATCATATGTCAATTAAGTCTCTATGTGATTCGTTCTCTAGTCACTTTAAGAATAAAATCAGTATTCTTCGTTCTGCTTTCCCACGCCATAATGTAAGTAATGTCAGCGTGGACTTTCCACAAGTAAATTCTCAACTTGTATCATTTGAACCTGCAACAGTTGATGAAGTTAGGAAAATAATGATGTCCTCCCCAAATAAATCTTGTGCACTTGATCCATTTCCAACAATACTGCTAAAAGCATGTCTTGGTACACTAATTGGACCTATAACAAATATTATAAATGCATCACTTTGCTCTGGCTGTTTTCCTGATGATTTCAAATACGCCCATGTCACACCACTTCTTAAGAAGTCATATTTGCCTAAACAAGACCTAAACAGTTATAGACCTATTTCTAACCTCAGCTTCATTTCCAAAATACTAGAAAAGGTTGTAGCTAGTCGTCTAAGGTTACGGATCATTACGACCGCGCCAGTGGCTCGTATGGTGGTACGACTTACGGGTGACTGAACATCGCGGCAGAGGTCGTGAGCCTACGGGTGTCTGACCATCACCCCAAAGACTCGAACGATAATGATAATCATACATGTCTGTTAATGAAACACGGTACATGCACGATATGTCAACCACGCTGTCGTCGGTCGTATGATGACCTAGTTACCGATAGCGAAACAGAAGTAGACATAGGGCCGAAACACACATCTTATCTCAATTGTTTAAGCCAATAAAATACACGACAATCGATTGCTACCAGATCAGTACAGAAATCAGTTCACGAAATCGGCGACAGCGAAACATCACATAAGCAACACAGTATTGTCCGCAAACGTTAGACACAGGACTCTGAAATCTCTTGGAATTATGAGTCCATTCTACACAATGTTTATTCATGAATCGTCGGAATTCGACGTGCCGTAGCAGCAAGCCGTACGGGCAGAAGTATTTACCGTGACCTTTGCCGTCCAGGTACAACGCTATCCAATGTTCGCCCGGTTTCTTGGTGTCGTAAGAAGGCAGCCGGGAAAGCGTCTATCGTCATCGCGAGTAGTCTGTCTTTGGGTACGATCGCACGAACGATGGCCTCGGCGTGCGGATCCAGGGCAAGTAGTGTGTGGCGCAAATCACGCTCGCCATTAGATAGATCACGCTATTCCAAGCAATGTCACCTCTGTAACACACTAATAGCTAAAGCTAAATCAGATTATTTTACAAATATGATCATAAATAAGTCTGATAATCCGTGTCAGTTACGGAACTGCATCAATAACATTCTACACAGACGGCCTACTCTATCGCTACCTGATCATATGTCAATTAAGTCTCTATGTGATTCGTTCTCTAGTCACTTTAAGAATAAAATCAGTATTCTTCGTTCTGCTTTCCCACGCCATAATGTAAGTAATGTCAGCGTGGACTGTCCACAAGTAAATTCTCAACTTGTATCATTTGAACCTGCAACAGTTGATGAAGTTAGGAAAATAATGATGTCCTCCCCAAATAAATCTTGTGCACTTGATCCATTTCCAACAATACTGCTAAAAGCATGTCTTGGTACACTAATTGGACCTATAACAAATATTATAAATGCATCACTTTGCTCTGGCTGTTTTCCTGATGATTTCAAATACGCCCATGTCACACAACTTCTTAAGAAGTCATATTTGCCTAAACAAGACCTAAACAGTTATAGACCTATTTCTAACCTCAGCTTCATTTCCAAAATACTAGAAAAGGTTGTAGCTAGTCGTCTAAGGTTACGGATCATTACGACCGCGCCAGTGGCTCGTATGGTGGTACGACTTACGGGTGACTGAACATCGCGGCAGAGGTCGTGAGCCTACGGGTGTCTGACCATCACCCCAAAGACTCGAACGATAATGATAATCATACATGTCTGTTAATGAAACACGGTACATGCACGATATGTCAACCACGCTGTCGTCGGTCGTATGATGACCTAGTTACCGATAGCGAAACAGAAGTAGACATAGGGCCGAAACACACATCTTATCTCAATTGTTTAAGCCAATAAAATACACGACAATCGATTGCTACCAGATCAGTACAGAAATCAGTTCACGAAATCGGCGACAGCGAAACATCACATAAGCAACACAGTATTGTCCGCAAACGTTAGACACAGGACTCTGAAATCTCTTGGAATTATGAGTCCATTCTACACAATGTTTATTCATGAATCGTCGGAATTCGACGTGCCGTGGCAGCAAGCCGTACGGGCAGAAGTATTTACCGTGACCTTTGCCGTCCAGGTACAACGCTATCCAATGTTCGCCCGGTTTCTTGGTGTCGTAAGAAGGCAGCCGGGAAAGCGTCTATCGTCATCGCGAGTAGTCTGTCTTTGGGTACGATCGCACGAACGATGGCCTCGGCGTGCGGATCCAGGGCAAGTAGGCGGGCAATCTGCAGGGTCTCCACCAGAAGTTGTAGATGATGTTGCCACACTTGTCGATCTCTAGCGCGGTCTCGAACTCGGCGTAGGCGACGACGTTCACAGTGGTCGTTATTGCATCACGGAAATTAATCTCGATGTGCAGGTTGCCCTTGTGTATTAGATGGAAGCACCCATCGTCGCACGCGTCGGTGGTGAGATCTAAGCCGAAGAAGGTGTAGCCATATCGGAAGTCGGCGCGATATAAGCCATTCCCTTCGTCCTGCCACACCTTACCTGTCGAAGTGAACAGGTTGTGGTAGCACCTGTCGAAGAA
This sequence comes from Paraescarpia echinospica, assembly GCA_020002185.1. Taxonomy (NCBI): domain Eukaryota; kingdom Metazoa; phylum Annelida; class Polychaeta; order Sabellida; family Siboglinidae; genus Paraescarpia; species Paraescarpia echinospica. The sequence goes on from CM034531.1 coordinate 37,060,275, forward strand.
GTCGTCGACGAAATTGGGCTGGAAAGGTTTGGAGGGTATTTGTCGTCCGTCCAGTTAGACGGCGAGGAAATTGATGTGGTTGTTTTTGGCGTGGAACGGATTTTTGGCGTAGGTCCCGTTCTAGGCGTCGTTATCGATGCAGCACCGCACGAGACGTTTTGGAAGAGTGCCAAGGAAGAGATTACCATGCGTGTGCGAGCGGGTACCTTGTGTATGGAGTAAACCTTGCAGTCGACGGGTCGCAGCCGATACTTGGCCGTGGTTTTTTTCGAGGGTTTTGATGTGTGCCATCTGCACGCCCGGATTCAGTGTGGCCTTCTTGACGAACAGTGTGGCGTTGACGATCTTTATCTATGTCTACTTCTGTTTCGCTATCGGTAACTAGGTCATCATACGACCGACGACAGCGTGGTTGACATATCGTGCATGTACCGTGTTTCATTAACAGATATGTATGATTATCATTATCGTTCGAGTCTTTGGGGTGATGGTCAGACACCCGTAAGCTCACGACCTCTGCCGCTATGTTCAGTCACCCGTAAGTCGTACCACTATACGAGCCACTGGCGCGGTCGTAATGATCCGTAAGCTCACGACCGCTGGCGTGGTTGTAAAATAACCCGCAAGTCATGTCACATCATCCACGTGTCTTCAGTTAATAAACAACGGTTTCGTGCATGATATAACACCCGCATGCATATGCTAATTATCATACGCTTGTATCTTTAGACAATAAAATTCGTGCGTACTGGTATACTTTCGTGTTTCGTTCGTTATTTCATGCACGCGCATTCATACACACACACACCTCGCTATCAACCCGCCCAACCCGCCCGCGTCACCAGATTTCCCACCTACCAGCAGGAGGCACAACCTCCATAACATTCCACCAGGTGGCACTACTTGCACTTCTTTCCGCCAGGGGGTAGGTCACGTGACCACAATGACAGCCGTCATCTTAGAATTTCACCATGCGTGCCCCGGCCCCGCCGGAATTAACGATTAGGATGGACCCATAAACTACTCCCATATACATGTCACTCAATAAGTGAGTATGTAAAAGCATAAATATTATAATCACATAGTATACAAATTATCACTTGTGGGTCAGGGAGACTCTCACTAAGGTTAAAAAAGCCGCTCTCATGGGAGTCACCAGTTATATTGATGACAAATCCTGGTGTATAAAAAAAATTAGAAATTGTAAATCGGTTAACAGAGTAAGTCAAACGAAACTTAGAACATGACATTAAACATGATTTTGAACGATTGGCTATTCATCCAAAGAGGTACACATAAAAGCTTATTTATAGTTGATGTTCACTCATAAAGACAAATGTAACAATTTCGTAATGTACACACAGGTAAATAAGTCTGCAAATAATTATGTTTAACATATATTGCAAACCCGTGTAAGTTGTGCGTGTAGATTTTAAATGTTATTAAATCAGGTGCATTATTGTTAGTATGCGGCAAGGTGTATCTGAGACTTTATCTGAGACTTTCTTTCGCAAATTCGTGCTGTACCCTGATCGACTTGAGTGATCGTATATATATTGTATTGTCCACGTGTGTTGAAATTGTGATTGCTGTCGTTCTGATGAAGCGGCACATTTTAAAGGTAAACAGGAAGTTTGTTTTGCGCGATTTTATAATACAATTTTAGTAATTGCGATTTTAATATGTGTTCTATTTTTAATAATTTAAAACTTTTATACAGTGGTTCAGTGTGAGCATTATATTTGCTTACACTAATAATTCGGACAAGTTTATTTTGAAGTTTCTTAATTCTGTCACATTTGTAACCTCAAGCGGTAACGCCGTAGGTTATATGTGGCAATACTAGTGTGTTGTACAATACGATCTTTATATGTAGAAGTAATAACCATTTTATTCTATTTAAGACACTTGGCGTCCTTGAAAACCTATTTGAAACTTTTTCAATGTGATTTTTCCAGTCACATTGTTTATTAAACGTTATTCCAAGACAGTTAAATTCTGTCACCCTATCAATAGTAGTGTTATTTATGGTTAGTAATGGGTAAGTCACGCTTTTTCTTCTAGCTGTTTTCAAAAGCAAATATTTGGTTTTGTTTAGGTTAAGAGATAATTTGTTAAGTTTTAACCATTCACTAATTTTGTTTAGTTCTATGTTTATAGCAAATTCTACGTTTCCAATTCTTTCACACGTTGACAATGAGTCAAGAGTACTTGACAGGGTGGGATCATCGGCATACATTATGAAATTAAACTTTTGCTTGGCCTTGGCAAAGTCAGTAATGTATATGATAAACAACAATGGGCCTAAAATCGAGCCTTGGGGTACGCCTGTTGACATATTAGGCATTTCTGATTTTACATCCTCTATTTCAACATATTGTTTCTATTTGTCAGATAATTTCTAGTAACTAGTAATATCTTATGATCCAGGGTATCGAAAGCTTTGGAAAGGTCCAGATAAATATTTATGGGAATTTAATTTCTGTCCATGTGTGTCATTATCGGATTGGTTAATTCGAGGGCAGCTAATTCAGTGCTATGTTCCGTTTTAAATCCATATTGGTTTTCGAACAAGAGATATTGCGTCTTGAAAAATGAATCTAGCTGGTTGTAAATTATCTTTTCAACTACTTTTGATATAACTAGTAAGAGTGATATTGGTGTGTAATTACTGAATTGGATATTGTCATCATTTTAAAAATTTGAATTACTTTACCGATTTTAAGATTATCAGGGAAGATACCAGTAGCTAGTATTTGATTTGTAATTAGTGTTAAAGGAAATAAAAACAAGGCATTAGCTAAAATCCGTTTTCCATGTGTACAGAAAGTTTAATATTGCATGTAACATTCGAGAACATTTAAAGAATACAGAAAAATACATTTGTAGCATTAATTCGATTTTAAACCCGTCTGTGTAGCGATTCCCGCAGAAAATAAAAATTTAATGAGCTAGGTGATCACGTGGTATCTTAACGTCACTCATGACTCCCACTCGCAGCAAGCCGACCCTTTCTATGCATTCAGAGCATGTTTACATGGATAATGTTGGGGTCGAAACGAGCGTCAGAATGAGTTGTTATGCAATAATCCGATGTAATACAAACACTAGTCATCATAGAGGAACAAGCAGTTATCTTACGGTTCCACATGAATTCAATTGTATTCAAAACAATGAATGCGAATGAGCCTACAAGTCGACTAGGTTTCGCCGAGCTTGGCCCTGGGCTCGTTTTCAGAATAATTATATCGAATGCAACCAACGGGAGATAATGTACACCAATATACGTACGTAGCAACATATATAAAATTTAGAAACATCGTTATATAATGACCATATTTTCATTTTTGTGGCGAATAAATAATTACTACAAAATAAAAATGATTTACAAACAGTGCATCATAGTATACTAAATGATTTGGTTTATATTACTTCGTGAAAACATAAACAAAAAAAGTGTAAAAAAAATCAATAGTTTGCATGCTGTCAGGATTGAACCGGCGTCGCCCGACTGTAAAATGAACGATATGTAACCAACGCGCCTACCCACTGAGCTAGCGGGACCAGCGGAAACTCTATAACTGATTTAAGTTGTTATGGTAAATTGTACAACTCCTTCATATATCGATATTCTAGTGATATTATGAGATTATATGCGTTACTTTCTGTAGCTGGATACGATATATGTTTGCTATGTATGGTTATTGGTGTAGATTATCTCCCGTTGGTTGCATTCGATATAATTATTCTGAAAACGAGCCCAAGCTCGGCGAAACCTAGTCGACTTGTAGGCCCATTCGCATACGTTGTTTTGAATAAAATTCGATTCATGTGGAACCGTAAGATAACTGCTTGTTCCTCTATGATGACTAGTGTTTGTATTACGTCGGAAAATTACACAATAACTCATTCTGACGCTCGTTTCGACCCAAGAGCTATACTTGTAAACGTGCTCTGAATGCATGGAAAGGGTCAGCCTGATGCGAGTTTGAGCCATAAGTGACGTCATATCTCGGCATCCCGAAAAGCGCGCCAAAAATATGCATATTCGAAAATGTCCGGATGTACAGCATAAAATGTGGAATTTTTAATTCATTGAATTTTTTTATTTTTTGCTTGGTGGACGTGGAAATAGATAGCAGGATGTAATATAACATAAATTCAAGCAATATATGTTTTTATTCCCTTTAATGCTTTTATTACTGCAGGTTTAACTAATTTTAGTATTCGTGACGAAATACCCTCATACCCACAACTTGTTTTGGTTGCACATTATATATTGTTTTAGATAATAATTTATAGTTTCTTCGCTAATACGTTCAAAAGTGGGTGAATTGGTATCTATATTGGATACTATCTCATTCAGATAGTATATGTAATTTAAATTAATAGGATCAGTGATTTGTTTGGCCAAATTTGTGCCAATATTGGTAAACACATTATTAAATGTGTTTGTAATAACTGTCTTGTTTGTTATAATTTCGTCGTTATATATAAAGGATTTAGGGAAAGTTTTCTTTTCGCGTGTTCTAGACTGTAGAATGTAGTAGACAGAATGAAGAGAGAAACTGATAGTTTCCAATGTTTTTCCTATTTTTGTACTTGTTAAAACAAGATTCGTAATGCAGTTGTTTGGCTGTCCGTGTGCTTTTTTATGTATGCTGTTATAAGATATCAGATTAGTCCGAATTGTTGAATGTTCTGGTGAATCACGCAAAGGCATTTTAAGCTTCTTATATAACTTGTCTCTGTATTGTATCGATTTGAGCAGCCCAAGTGTAATCCATGTTCATTTTTTGCTTATAGTATTAGTTTTTACTGTTTTTGTATGGTATGTTTTTATTTTTGCGCCTTTGATTGATTCATATAAAATGTCATAATTTATGTTTGGGTCAGCAGATGGCAATTGATTAAGTTTCTTCTGTTGGAGTGATTTTATTTATGAATTTGGAAATTGCTTCTTGTTTATAATATATTAATTTTAATATATTTAGGTGGTAGTTCTTTGTGGGCAACTGTGTTTAGAAAGGTAAAGTATGGTTGATGGTCCAATAATTGTTTCGTTAGAATACCTGATTTCGGAGTCATTGTAGGATCGGTTAATCCACAAAACAAGTTAGTTCCATTATTATTTGAAAATCTTGTGGGTAGTGTAATATGGGCGCAAAAGCTATAACATATTATTAAATAAAAAAATCACTAAAAACTCTTCTTTATTTTAAGAAGGTTAATATTGAAATCACCAGCAATAATGATGTCGAATTTTGTTTTGTCAAAGGATGAGATAATTGATGATAAGAAACTGTTGATAATTTTCATTGAGGTCTCTTGGAGGTCGATAAATATTTCCAGTTATAATATGTTTTAAAAGCCCACCTCCAGTTATATTGTTAAATTGTCCTTCCCAGTGTTGAAACTGATTTAGAGACAGGATTACACTGAAGCCGAATTTGTTGTTTAAATAAATGACTAGCCCGCCTTTATTGCTAAATGTTTTGCCTTGTGTGATGCAATGGTATCCCTAAATTGTAGGTGTGATAAATCATCGTTGTCGGAAAGCCAGCTTTCTTGAAAACACTAAACTACATTTTATTTTTATCTGGTTAAGTTCCTCTAAGAAAGCTTCAATTTCGTTAAATTTTGCATTTATACATTCTTTGTTAGAACTTAGTATACTAAACCATTCGTTCTGTGTTTCTGCTAGTAGTTTAAAATTGTCAAGATCATAATATGTGGAATGACGTATTGGTTGAAAATCGTCATCAACTGCCTTATTTAGCTGTAATACATTAAATAAAGAAAATACTTTAGTACCTCCTTGAAATTATGGAAATTATTATTTAGCTGACATCATTTAAATTAATAATTATGATTGAAACATATCCAGTAACGGCCGACTGTCCACTGTCAACAAAAAGCCTTATTTTATTATAGCAGTAGGAAGTTAGTAATCTCAATGATGTGTAGCATGTCACCATATTTATTATCATACAAGAAATGCATGTTTTTGCAACAATAATAATAAACAGACCAGAAATATTTAGAGAAACCAAAAACATTATGAACAAGACGTGTCGTGACCTGACGTATCCGGACCGGTCTTATAAACAGAGAGCCTTCAATCTTTCCAAAGCATATTAACAGAACAAGAACTTCCTGTATAGCAGAGTGATACACACGAGTACTCATACACATAATATTATTATGATTTGTAATTAGCAAAAGCAAAATAAATACAAAAGAAAGAGAAAACTACGTGCCAGAAAACAATGCCCGAAAGTTGGGACCATTTTGACGCAAATATGACCCGAGAAAATGCTTGAAAATAAATAAAATACTACAGGTGGTAGGTGTTTTAAGCGACATAATCGTACATTGAAGGAGAGCAAATCAATATAATTAACTGCCTGATATAATGTTGACTTCAGACAGTTTATCACAGGAGTAAATATATTGGTCAGACAAGTTAACCATTTCAAAAAGATACAGAATTACAGAACATGTTTTAATAATGAAAATACAGTTATACATAGTACACATAAACAGTAACACAAAACACATGGCAAATCCCCTTTATATAAAGAAAATGTATGTGAACTAAAGTCGTATTGGCTTTGAAACAATAAAATAATTTTACAACTCAATATAAAAATAACTTAATAATGAGACTAATAATAATTAAAATAACATAATAATAATGATGCACATTACTCGTATTTGTGGAGATCAATCATGGCACTCATTTTGTGGACGACATTGTTTTTTAAATGTCCAAACTGGGTAAGTGCCCACAATGTTAATGATGCAGATTTCTCGCATTTGTGGAGGTCAACCACTGCACTAATTTTGTGGACGATAGCGTTTTTATCCTTGATCAGTGTAGTTCCGTTGAATGTCCAGCATTCACAGTTTCATTGTCCTTCAGTTGTTTTAGAATTATCACCGCAGAAGTATTTTAAGTATCCAAGTCGGGTGAGTGGCCACAGAGTTAATGATGCACATTACTAGTATTTGTGGAGATCACAATCATGGCACTCATTTTGTGGATGACATTGTTTTTGTCATTGATCAGTACAGTTCCATTAAATGTCCAGCAGTCACTTATTTTGTTATCTATTTTCAGTTGTCTCGCTTGATAGGCCATTTTTGAGCGTGTTCATTGGAGAATGTCATCACCTTTCCTTCCAGGTCTTCCTTTGATCATTTTCGACTAGACCACTCACTCGTAGATTAGCCCTTCGACTGTATTGTTCATTTTCATCTATTTGCACTTCCAGTTTGACAATCTTATCCTCCAGGCTTTGCATCTCATTGTCCTTTTCCTCAAGCTGCTTTTGCAGTTTCGTTAATGTAGAGTGAAGTTCTCGAATTTGATTAGTTAGTTCACCCGGAAACAGCACAGATTTCGTCTTGTTTAAAACCGCCGAATCATTGAAGAGGTCTATTAGTACAGCGGCTAAGGAACATGATTGTGCAACAAAAGCATGAAAATTGGCATATATGTAGATTATGATATGTAGATTAATTTCAAGCTAGGTACTATCGCTATCGACGTGGTACCTAGCCGCCATCTTGATTTTTAAAATGGCCGTCACTGAAATCCATTATCCAGATAACTCAGCTTCTAAGCAACATACAAACATGTTCTTGGTGTCTAACCCAATATTTTCAGGGTCAATGAACCATTTCCGCCATATACTGTATCCTCAGATGACGGCCATATTGAAAGTCAAGATGGCTGCCGTACGTATGCGTTTTATGAACATGATTTTAGCGCCTCTTGAGGTTGAGGAATCCATATGTGGTTCATATATGAATACGTATATTTTCACAAGTATGTCAATTCTTGTTGGCAGTTGTTTCTGAGCTATATTCTGAACAATAAAATATATTGCAGGGCACATACTGGTGAAGAGAAAAATGTCATTTAAAAAATGCTAGACATTTTAAGCCTGGTCGCAGGCGGATTTCAGCAAATAAATACAGGCAGAATCGCACAAGGTAAGACCACTTTAATATACCCTTTCCGGGACAGACTATTCTAAAACAGATCTCCTTTAAGTTTAACTTTGAAATATTATTAAATTCAGTCGATGCGGTAAACATAGATAGTGATAGGACCTACGCCTACGGGTTCCGTTCACTCCAATACGGGGTAAACATAGATAGTGATAGGACCTACGCCTACGGTTCAGTTCACTCCAATACGGGGTAAACATAGATAGCGATAGGACCTACGCCTACGGTTCCGTTCTCTCCAATACGGGGTAAACATAGATAGTGATAGGACCTACGCCTACGATTCCGTTCACTCCAATACGGGGTAAACATACATAGTGATAGGACCTACGCCTACGGTTCCGTTCACTCCAATACGGGGTAAACATAGATAGTGATAGGACCTACGCCTACGGTTCCGTTCACTCCAATACGGGGTAAACATAGATAGTGATAGGACCTACGCCTACGGTTCCGTTCTCTACAATACGGGGTAAACATAGATAGTGATAGGACCTACGCCTACGGTTCCGTTCACTCCAATATGGGGTAAACATAGATAGTGATAGGACCTACGCCTACGGTTCAGTTCACTCCAATAAGGGGTAAACATAGATAATGATAGGACCTACGTCTACGGTTCCGTTCACTCCAATACGGGGTAAACATAGATAGTGATAGGACCTACGCCTACGGTTCCGTTCACTCCAATACGGGGTAAACATAGATAGTGATAGGACCTACGCCTACGGTTCCGTTCACTCCAATACGGGGTAAACATAGATAGTGATAGGACCTACGCCTACGGTTCCGTTCACTCCAATACGGGGTAAACATAGATAGTGATAGGACCTACGCCTACGGTTCCGTTCACTCCAATACGGGGTAAACATAGATAGTGATAGGACCTACGCCTACGGTTCCGTTCACTCCAATACAGGGTAAACATAGATAGTGATAGGACTTACGCCTACGGTTCCGTTCACTCCAATACGGGGTAAACATAGATAGTGATAGGACCTACGCCTACGGTTCCGTTCACTCCAATCCGGGGTAACCATAGATAGTGATAGGACCTACGCCTATGGTTCCGTTCTCTCCAATCCGGGGCTTAGACTGTAGACGATTTCACATTATAATAACATTAGCAGGAACAAACAAGTTCGACAACACTGAACGTTTGAAGTAGGCAATGTGTGGCGGTAATAGCCTACTAAAGGTAAAGTAATTATTAAAAGAAGCGATTGTTTTTACTTACCGCCAGTTCCAAGTGTGGAGGCAATCTCTTCTAAATCCTTTGCTTTGGCATTTCTGTTGGAATACGACTAAGATGAATTATTGAATAAACAAGGCTAATCACGCCACATATCGAAGAGTGCGTCATCCACCATCTCGCACCAGAAATCAGTCATTTTCACTAGAATCAAATTATCTCTTCAGTTCTCTGATTGGTTAATTCCTTACGATTCGTAAATCACAATCGGGAAGTGCCGCACACCGCCCCGATTGTGCAAGATTGCCAGTCAACGACTGTCGTGCCGATTGAACATGTTCAATTGCCACGATTGCCTCCAACTCGACGTAAGACTGGGCAATCGTAGTCGTAAGCAGTGAAGCACACGCACACCGCCCCGATTACGCACGATTGTCTACGCTGCGATGGTCGAGATGCGTCGCAACGTAGACAATCGGGCGGTGTGCGGCGGGCTAGACATGTCGTGACGTCATGGCTGGCAAATGGCTGACAGATGGCTGGCAGGAGCGCACGTATTCCTGTGTCTCCGTCACCTATATACTACTGATACCGCCAAGGTATTTGGATAACAAGGTAACGCCAAGGTATTTTGATGACAAGGTAACGCAAAGTACTTTTATAACAAGTTAACGTCAAGGTATTTGGATGGTAAGGTAACATCAAGGTACTTGGATGGCAATGTAACGTCAAGGTACTTGGATGATAAGGTGACGCCAAGGTATTTGGATAACAAAGTAACATCAAGGTACTTGGATGGCATGGTAATGCCAAGGTACTTGGATGATGACTTTGTACATGAGAACAACGAGTGTCTACAAAGCGTGCAGCAGTGGATAATAGTAGATGTTAAGATCTCACATAATTCATCGTAAACTAATAACGTCGCATTGGTAAATCGTAATAATTAAACAATGAACTCGGTCTAGTCGTGAAATAAATAAGTATCCACATATTTATTTGGTGTTATATTGTTCACAGCCTCCAGGACGGGCATGAACATTTGAAGTGAACGCCCGCCGATTCTACCAAAGCGTAGATTGTTACCCAGCAATGTATGTCGGCCCTCAATACCTATGTATTACCACCACTATAACAAGGCTTTACTTATGATATAAGTCTAATCTGCAGTTTACTCCTAGCTTGATGCACGCACAACAAATGGCAGAGACGTCACACGTGAACATACTCTCAGCAACTACGCACACCTCACTCGCACGCACGCACGCACGCACGCACGCAAACGCACGCACGCACACGGTAATACAGACATTTCGACATTTACACAATGCGTGTAGCATACTATTAAAATAAAAACGTAGCCTATCCTAATGAAACATTAAAGGCAAGTAGAAAAGTGATATAGACTACGTAGCATTGTCATACGTTATGACGTTGTCGCTGACATCTCAGCACTGAAGGGCAGAAACACACTGAATCATGTTATCTTAACTTGTTTTCTGTTGCATACCTAGTGTTAATACAAATCCAGACGTACAACATGTGAGATGCTGCAGTAGCACGCCACGGTCTCAAGACAGGAAGCCGCTGATTGTCAATGATGTACACACAAGTCGTCGCAGAAAGGCGGCAGTTATTGTGTTCATGCATTTCATGGTTTATACCAACCAGTAATTATAAAATGCAGGTTTCAAAATTACAAACATATTTTTACACAGGGGTACTTCCAATGTTCTTTACCGAACAATAATAAATGTAGAGCATCACCCTTTATATGTGTAGATATATATGCGTTTTAATCGATAATGTTAGTCGAAATACCAGAACCAAACTTGTTCTTGCATTAACGAAATATGGTTTGTTTGTTGCTATTGAAACAACACTTCCACCACCGCACCCTGCTGCCTGTACACTGCAGCCTTTGGTTCAGGGCATAGGCACACGCAACGCTATTGTGTACTGCTTGTATACTTCTAAATTAGCAAGCATTGACAGAATGCGACAGTTGGCAAGCTACTTCGCGCAAGAGATTGCAGAGGCGAGACTATTTCATCCATAGAAAGTTCTGGCCGTTAGACAACATCCACGACGACTGAGCCGGTGACGCCGGCGAGACAGAAGAAGGTTCTGGCCGCTCAACGACAACCACGACGACCGAGCCGGTGATGCCGACGAGACGGAAGAAGGTTCTGGCCGCAAGACGACATTCACGACGACTGAGCCGGTGACGCCGACGAAACGGAAGAAGGTTATGGCAGCTAGACAACCTCCACCACGACAGAGCCGGTAATGCCGACGAGACGCTCCGAGTGGAAGTTGGCAATGAACTCGCGTTTGCCAGGAAATTTCGGCGTCAGTCTAACTTTCTGTGACATAATTTCTCCTGGCTTTATGGAACGGCTGCAAACAAGTACACACGATAATTGATATCTACGTTGAAAAACAACAACACATTTGATATGGGTTTTGCCTGGATCCATAAACCTCAATTAAACCAAATTTAATACAAAACTAACAAAATGATTATGCATTTTGTATTTTATGATCTGGGAATGAGTGAGGGTAGGCCTACGGTTGCCTGGAGAATGTCGTAATTAACGAACAAGAGTGCACATTTTGACGAGCGGGTGACTGTTATTGTGTTTGTAAGTAGGTTTGCTCTTTTGCTGAGAAAAATAATATTTCAAAAGCATGATGACACACAGTCAATTGTACCTTGACGATTTTAGCTCAAGGGGGATATTTCCAATAACCCTTTGCAACTAGTAGTTTCATTCGCAATTATATGTTGTTTGACGTTGTACAAGTAGACAAATTTGAGTTTATTGTATAGAACTGTGGGTGGACTTTTAGGGCCAATATTTAATGGCAGCACCAGACTGCTCAACGACTCGATACGTCCTACCTACACTGACCTACAGTTAATGGCAATACAAGACTGGTGAGCAACTCACTGGAGCGGGATGTTGAGGTCGTTCTGAATACCAGGTCCCTCGACGTTGAGCACGCACTTGGTGAGCGTGATATCAAGAGGGTTCTTAAACTGGATGACGACGTCGAACTGTTCGCCCACCTTCACTCGGTTAGACGACACCTGCACAACAACAAAAAACAATAACACTAACAATTTGTAAACTGGTTTCTTATTGTTGTATGCTGGTGAAAATAAACGTTCGAGTTTCCGTTGTTTCTATTCCAATAAGGAAGCGCTCTTGGTAATGACAATGTACGGTGCACTGTGTCTGCTTTAGTTTCCGTTCTCGTCGTAGTCATCTTGACTTTATTCTGTGGATCTCAACCGCCTACTGACACACGAGTCCCTGTCTTGCCTACATAATGTACTCATATTTATGTCAACATATGATCAATTGACATAGGCTTGTGAATGAAGACCACTCACCTCCAGCTCCAGGTCTGGTTTGTCGAAGTTGATCACCTTCTGTGTGGTGAACACTTGCGACGTCTCCTTTACGAAGGCCGTCACGTAGATGCCAATGGTGGCATCCTCGTCTAACTGACAGATGAAAGACACGGCCTCATAGAACCACGTGGCATCCTTTTCTGTAAAAGAGACATGGTGCATATATTACTGCTTAACATTACTGCTATCAAACGTTTCCTCTCCGTAGATTTCGTGATCAATCTGTAATTATAAAGCTTGTTCCGATTTGCACTGCTTCCATCGATAAATCTTCCGGTCAACGTTGCGTGATAAAACCGCTGAATAGACTAGTAACCTATCTTAGTTAACAACAATACATTATATTCCATAAAATATGTATTGTCCATTGTCGTGTTTGGACAAGGAGGTTCAACCGTATTAAGGCAGCAATATTAATTAGATCGTTTACATTATCGTCGCATACGTACGTTCGCCCGGCTCTAGGTCGACTGCCATTGTTTTCTCGCCGAGTTCTTCGGCCGAAACGCCCGTATAGTAACGGGCCGTGGCACACATGACGACAGTCACGTGACGCGGCTGCGAACTGTTGTTCTTGGCACTCAACACCACTGTCACGTCACCATTCGAGGCAGTCTCGCTTTCACAACTGATGCCAACATCGTGGGACTTCTGCAAAGCGAAGACCAGTCACATTGTGTATTCTAACAGGTACAAACCTACAAAGAAGCTACAAAAGGTAAAAGCTAAACGTCCGGACTGCGGTTATGTGGAGTCATTGGCAACGTTCGTGATCCGCACTGTGTTACGTTTGTCGAGCACTGCTGTCTCACTAAGAATGCAATGCAAGTGATCAGATATGTATATGTTATAATTATAATATTATTAATCACGGTTTAGTATATACGTAATTTATTTTGCATTTATGTCTGACCAATAATATATTTAAACATAGACAAAAAGTATATTAAACCCTCCTAACATGTGATTTGAGTATAATTTGTGTAATGTTCAAACAATGAAATTGTTTCAATTCCATTTCTGAAAGCACTTCATAAATGTACATTTTTTACAGTAATACGCCCTACAGGCATGTTATGTAAGACAGGGGTGTGCCGACGACCATCCTCGCAAGCCAAATACTGAAACTGGTGTAATCAGCAGCGCCCCCTGGCGCGCGAGGATGCGATAGACGGGTCTTACCTTGATTTTGTACAACGTTTCGAGGGCCTTGCGTCGGGTACTGTGCTGACTGACCTTCTTGACCACTTCGCGTTCCTGAGCGCTCCCTGCCAGACAAACCCGTTCATTACTCTCTGATGTCCAGTACTACTGCATATTGCCCGCCAGACGAACTAAACATGACTCCCATTCATGCTTTATTCCTTGCATTTCTGTGGATCGGCAAAAACGCTGCCATTGTTCGCATGGCGGAACGATTTATATAGCGTCCCTTAATTTTCGAAACACGTTAGGGAGGCCTACTTTTGTCGAATCTTTAGTTTTAAGTTGTATATATTCTTTTACGAGTTTTTCTCCACCGAGGGGTCATTGCTCAGGATGTCTACTGGATCATGTACCAAAAGCTTCTCCCCGCCATCATGTAATGTAAATGCAATGCGCAGCCAAACTGAGGTCGTCCATTCATTCATGCAGTGTTACTCCTATTTGTAGATTTACTTTTAAAATGGTGTTAATGCACATGGAGAACCAACAGGTCCCACGGACTGACCATCAAGACTACCTGGGTGTAACCATCGTTACAGCCCACGAGGTACTCGTTCGACCAACGCTTGAGTACGCTACTTGTTCCTGGCCACCCCACACCAAGACTGGTATTCAGACAATAGAGCAAGTGCAGCGTTCCGCAGCTCGCTTTGTCACTGGCAATTACCGCAGCACCTCAAGCGTAACGACTATGTGCGCTAACCTGAAGTGGAACACTTTATATACAAGACGTCAGTTAAGAGATGCCAATATGTTCTTTAAAATTCATCACGGACTAGTGCGCATCAGCTTCCCTACCATCATTACCTCAGCAGATAACCGCACCAGATGAAAACACGAGCACAAACTACGAACACTGCCAGTTTCCTGCACGACCTACAAGCACTCGTTCAATATACGCTCTATCCGACTGTGGAACTCACTCACACAGGAAGCAGTTGCAGCGTCTACTGTAGAAATGTTCCAAAGAGCCGCTCTCTCGGTCATTCAGTCATTAACATTATAGATGCCCGTTTTTGATTTAATCATGGACTACCTGTTTTTATTTAGTTTTATTTATTCATTGTTTTAGCCCACAGTAACGGTACAAACTGCAGAATAATGAAATATCACTTTTTAGCAGGATACTCTTGAAGTCTTGAAATGCCAAGAGCATCGCAAGGGTTGATGCATTTGGCTGTAATGCAAATGTAGTCGCTATAAGAGAGAACAGCATGCATGTCAACTTTCTGTCATTCGTTTGGAAGCGCCGTCATTTCAACAAAGCCGCACAACATGCCTCACCTACCATTCACTCTGCCTCACACACTAATCACTCTGCCTCACCCACCATTCACTCTGCCTCACTCACCATTCACTCTGCCCCACCCACCATTCACTCTGCCCCACCCACCATTCACTCAGCCCCACCCACCATTCACTCTGCCTCACACACCGATCACTCTGCCTCACCCTCCATTCACTCTGCCCCACCCACCAATCACTCTGCCCCACCCACCAATCACTCTGCCCCACCCACCATTCACTCTGCCTCACCAACCATTCACTCTGCCTCACCCACCATTCACTCTGCCCCACCCACCATTCACTCTGCCTCACCCACCATTCACTCTGCCTCACCCACCATTCACTCTGCCCCACCCACCATTCACTCTGCCCCACCAACCATTCACTCTGCCCCACCCACCATTCACTCTGACTCACTAATTGCCTCACCCACCATTCACCCAACCCCCCAACCTGTTCCACCCACCATTCGTCCTACCCCACAACCTGCTCCACCAACCGTTCACCCTACCCTACAACCTGTCTCACACATCATTCACCCGACCCCCAATCTGCTCCACCCACCGTTCACCCTACCTCACAACCTGTCTCACACATCATTCACCCTACCCCACAACCTGTTCCACCCACAGTTCACCCTACCACACAACCTGTTCCACCCACCACTCACCCTACCCCTCAACCTGTCTCACACATAATTCACCTTACCCCACAACCTGATCCACCCACCATTCACCCGACCCCATAACCCGTCTCACACATCATTCACCCTACCCCACAACATGTCTCACACACCATGCATCCTATCCCACAACCTGTCTCACCCACCATTCACCCACTGTCCAGCGTGCCCCACCTTCCGGGTGTTTGTAGTTGGCCGTGATGTCGGCCCGTTCGCTCGAGCCGACCGCCTTGGTGCTGATGAAGGAGCCGACACACTTGGGGTTGTCGTCGACGGCCACCAAGTCTCCGTTCGGCTTCATCATCCATATGATGCGGTCACCGTTCACCTCGGCGAATATAAACTTGGTATCGTGTGGAAGGAAGATGTTCCCATCTCTAACCGAGTTCACGGACGCAGGACCGCACCTCATGCGACCTGACACATACAAACACTGCATGTACTTCTAAGGGTGTGTGTGTGTGTGCATGCGCGTGCGTTCGTGCGTACGTGCGTGCGCGCGTGCGCGTGTGCGTGTGCGTGTGCGTGTGCGTGTGCGTGTCGAGTGACGCACCTTCACTACTCTGCTGGGGCGTTGCGTCGAACGCCTGCCACCCGTCGTTGCCGGAGGGCAGGTCAGGTCGCTTGAACCACGCCTCGTTCCACACGTGGAAATTCCTGGAAACACGAGATATTGATGTGTTAAATCGACGTTTTCTGCGTAGTCTGTCATTTATTGTGTACTCAATAAGGTTATGTAGCCTTGGTACTGCTGTTTTAACATCATAGGTATTCACGTTATGGTCACCTGGCTAGCGTTCTGGAGTATTTTTGCAACAATGCAAAGTTCTTTCTTCAATCTATTCACTGACTACTTTAACTGCAGTGAATCAACGTATTACAATATTCAATGTGGCAATGTCCCGTAACATGGACGAGGTAATAGACTGTTTATTGCCCAGTCACCAATAGAACTGACCAGATGGAGTCGTCCATGTGGGAGAGCGGTTTGCCGTCCCAGTTCACGTGGTTGTCGATCGTCATGCTGTCGTCACAATCGTGCGCCGACTCGAAATTGGTGACGCTTCGAGCTGCCAGGCCGAGCGTTCGACATACTGCAACCAACGATACACTGTGACAGTGACGGCATCGTCGACGATGATGTTTATGATGACAATGATGACAGTGGGAAAGAAAAGTGACAATGACGTCGATGAAAATAATTAGTGTTGGTTATACAGATTATTATGACGATGACCATGGTGATGAAGAAAATTATGTTAATGATGATGATAACGACGATGATGAATTGATGATGGTGGTTTATATTTCTCAGAATACACCAATGTATTAACTTAATTTTTATTTGGATTATTGTCCTACTCATAACACCTTCTTTTAGGAGTTCCACAAGGGTATGTCCGTGTCCTTGTTTTGCTTAACCTTTACATTACATCTCTTAGTCGAGACATTACTAATCATGACGTCAGTCATCACTTGTATGCTGATGACACGCAGGTTTATATATTAACCATACAATCAGATGCTCAAAATTCTTTATCAATTTTAAGGAACTGTCTCAATGATATTTTGCTTTCCGCAAAAAACTAAATACATAATAATTATTTACTCTAAATTTCATTTCCACCTTAAGTCCTACGACGATTCCTGCATATCCATTATCATGACGTTCTTAACGATTCTGACTTGTTGCACCTATGAACTCGATTTTCGAGAATTTAAACGCCATAGAAGATTGTTTTAGTAATATTTATTATTAAGTATAATATTTAATTTTAATATTATGTTTTGAAGTATGTTACGTCACTGACACGTGGTAAGAAGTCCTGAGAAAACCCAGCATTGGCCGAACTTGACCTCCCGACGACTGATCATGTACTGTTCCAAGATGGTGACACTGCCGTTCCACGAGCACGGAGACCGCCCGCCGGTGTACGGGCCCTCCCAGTTGCCCGTCAGCACACCCCCGTCGTTGTCGTTACTATTCGTCTGGCCGCGAGAAGACGAGATGATGAACATCTAAGTAATAGGCTTCTGGCGGTGTTACAATATGATGTGTTTGTGCGTGTGTATGTGTGTGTGTGTGTGTGTGTGTGTGTGTGTGTGTGTGTGTGTGTGTGTGTGTGTGTGTGTGTGTGTGTGTGTGTGTGTGTGTGTGTGTGTGTGTGTGTGTGTGTGTGTGTGTGTGTGTGTGTGTGCGTGCGTGCGTGTGCGAAGACATGTAAATAAAGTGAAGTAAATGTCGTTATGGTTCTTTTTAAAATACATCGTCAATTGGTAAATGAGAGAGCAGTGGTTCAAGGAAGCGAGCAAACACAGAAAGAGACCCTTAGGAGAAGATACTGTTGAAATGCTCTAAAGTTGTTGAGTTAACATATACCGGTAGATAGCCTACCGTATATGATGTCCCACGCAGAGTCTATATCATGTTTGCCATAAAACTGAGCAAATCCATCGAGAATCTTAGAATCTAACACAAAATTGTCCTGGTAAGTGGTTGCAACTTACCATACATGTGAGGGCCCGGGTGACGCGAGTAAAGTTGTAGCTTACCTTAGCTGTAAGGGCCCGGGTGACGAGAGTAAGGTTATAACATACCATAAATGTGAGGGCTCGGGTGACGAGAGTAATGTTGTAATTTACCATAGCTGTGAGGGCCCGGGTGTCGTGAGTAAGGTTGTAAAGTTACCATAGCTGTAAGGGCCCGTGTGTCGAGAGTAAGGTTGTAATTTACCATAGCTGTTAGGACCTGGGTGACGAGAGTAAGGTTGTAACTTACAATAGCTGTAAGGGCCCGGGTGACGAGAGTAAGATTGTAACTTACCATATATGTAAGGGTCCGGGTTACGAGAGTAAGGTTGTACCTTATCGTATCTTTGAGGGCCCCGGTGTCGAGGGTAGGGTTGTAAACTTACCATAGCTGTAAGGGCCCGGGTGATGAGGGTAGGATTGTAAACTTACCATAGCTGTGAGGGCCCGGGTGACGAGGGTTGGGTTGCCGAGAGCCTCTGTGCGCAGGGAACATTTCTCTAGCAGGTACATGGCAGCTTTGAAGCAGACTTTCTCAAACTACAACCAGCGCATCATAATACAACAACATTTAGACGTCTAAGTTGATACACATCATAATACAACAACACTTAGACGTCTAAGTTTATACACATCTGGTTCGATATAAACAGCATGGTATTACGGTAATAAACTACCCGAAATCTTCCACCCCCGCTGCCTACATCAGTGTTAACGGTTAATAGAAAAAAACAAAGAAAAACGTATTTAGATGTTTAAAGAAAAGAACACGAAATAGTTCAAACAACATATTTTGTATAAAGTGAAAACCAAACTAAATGTATCGACTATGACAAGGTTAAAAACAACATTTCTGCCACGTTTTAGTGGCTGTGCATTTATAGTCAATTTCGTTGATGTAGAATTCATTAATTCTGTGGTGTTACTGGCGTTGAGCAACTTTTGTTCAACAACGAAGTGAATAAGGCTGTCATTCATTGTTATTCTTATCGCTGAATACTTTCGCATCGTCATTATACAAATAAACTGAAAACCTGAATAATTACACGCGAGTGTAACAAGAATAACAACGTTCGTGGTTTACCTGACCAAAGTTCCAAGGACGACCGCGGATAGACTTGGCACTGCCGACATACACTCGCCCTGTCTCGTTGAGCACGTACTCCTGACGCTGGGGCTCCGAGTCGAGGAACACGGCGTCATCTGTACATGCACACAACGTTGTATAACACTGACTCCCCGAGACGATGACTGTCTATATGACACTCGTTGCCCTTCTGATTACATTAATGGCTGATCACCAGTTGGCAACAGTAATGTCTCAGTAACATTCCCGTATATGATACCCCATTATCGTAGGAGGTTGCGGGTGGTACGCCTGTAGATCCAGCGATTGAGTGTATAAACAATAAAGAACAGACCAATACAGACCGTCACAACGTAGGAACGACGACAGACCATGGTGGTCGTTGCGGTGTACACCTCAGTGACCTCACTGAGCTACGCATAGGATTCGGTGCCGTTGTCTCTCATGTCAGGGCTGTTCCTGTGTTTTGTTCGTACTGTGCTTGTATATGAAGCTGGGTGCAGGCCGGTGCGCAAGGCCCACATTAGTGCGACGCATCACCAGGGTGGAGTGAGACTCGGCGGACCCAGCGGAGGACAAACCCAGTCGAGTGGAGGTGTTATGTGCGGCCGTAAGCCCAGGTGCAGAAGAAGTGCTGCGAGAGCGGCGGTGTTGGCGGAAGAGGTAGGGAGAGGACGGGGTTCTATAAGCAGCCGGGACCGTTTCGACAGTCTGCTGTTCTTCCAGTCGCATCGCTATTCCAAAGACGCATTATTCCTCTATTAAAAATCCTAGTCAGAAATTTATTTTGCAGTGTGGGAGCATTATCCAGAAATATATCTTTCTAATGTTAAATAAGAATAGGCAACAATAACTGGCAAAATAATTATACCCCAATGACCTATCAGTGAATGATGGTAAAAACCAACCCACTCACCCCTACACCAGGCGTTGAAGATGATATAGATGTCGCCTGGATGTTTGTATCGCTGAAGCGTGTCGTCCGAGTTGTCATTCTCGTCCTCACTCAGTCGAACCTCGATGTAGAGCGAGTAGAGGCCGACGACCGCGTCACTGGCGGACATCACACGCACCCCTAGCTCGGCGCCGCCGCCAGGGGACACGCGGTCCGACTCGATGACAGCGCCCCACTCGGTCGGGTCTAGTCGTTCGACGACAGGAACCTTCACGAGCGTGTTCTTCGTTTGTTTTGGCTCTTTGCCTATGGTCATGTCATATATAAAAGCGAGCCAGTCATTAAGCTTACTCTTATATCGACCGCACTGTTTCAGAATGGTTGGTCGGTCGGTCGGTCGGTCGGTCGGTCGGTATTGTCATGTAAGCCTACTTGTTATAAACTGCCAAATATAAGCTTAAAAAGATGATTACACGTGTTTGATGGTGCATGTATACGAAGACGTCATCCGACCCACCGGACGTCTATCATACTAATGAAGCTTTAATGATAGCCTACAAGTCCAGTAGAAATCAAAACATTTTTAACCAATGTCCGGGTCATTGTCAATTTCTACTGGACTATACACTACAGGAACATTATTCATTAGACATGGTAAGAATATATTTAATAAAACTATCATGAAGAATGTTCTGTAATATAATTACACGAATTAGATTGTGGCCAACTCTGTACCTGTTACAAACTGCAGTCGGAGTTTGTCCTTCTTCGTATCGAACGGTTGTTCCAGCCGCAAGGTCAATTGGAAGTCTTGACCTCGTCGTAGAATCAAGTCGGACACGTCATACTGATCTGTGTGGTGGGCCTTCTTGTTAGCTTTGATGTTAAGATCGACCGTCACATCTTCGGCGGTGCTGCTACCTGGGATGTAATTGTATTATTATTATTACTGCTACTAGTAACTTTTGTACAACACTACATACCATGGAGGCATGGACCAACCCGGTCATAGGCGAGGTGACGCCGAGACGGTGGTGAGAGACGTGGAAGAAACGTTGTGAAGTCCACATCCACCTCTAATCAACATACCTCTTTGACGTTCAGTAATGTGTGGGCATGTTGTTTAGGTCCATCACTTGCACAAGTGGAACAATATGGTACGTGCATGTGTGCGTGCGTTTGTGTGTATATATATATCATAGTATATACGGCACTAACGGTTAGCGTCAAGGAGCTTGAGCAACGATCCATGTTCTATGGTTTGACAGTAGGCACTACACTGGAAGAACAGCAGTGTATTAACAGCAAATAAATAGTTTTAGTTATAATCAGAGAGAACGGGGACGATATCTCGGTCATATCGTAAATCCCAAGTAGAGATATTTGGGCAGTGATGTTCATCCTACCTCGCCCAGGGCCAGGCTTTGGTCGCGTGTACAGGGTCAGGGGCCGATAATTGTCTGCCCCCCAGAGCGAGGATTCGTGACGCGGCCGGTGAGATCCGATGTCAAACCTGGGTCGGTAGCGACTGCGCCCGCCGAGCGAGCCGCCGGAATACGAGCTGCCATAGCGGTGCTCGTAGCTGGTCCGGTAAGAGCCGAAATTGTTGCCGGCGGAACTGTAAGACGATCCTGGTCCGATTGGCATAGTTGTAGCTGCAAAAACACGTCAAGTAGGTATCCCGTTGGCCACAATAAAATTACATAATAGTTTCATTGTGCTAAATAGTTTTACTAAAATTATCATCGGTATCATCATCGCTATTGTTTTGCAAATTAAGCGATGTTAGAAGAACATGCAAGATTGTGACTTGGATGTAGCGCAAGAAAGCTAGTGTCGTAGGGGAGACCGGGGAGGGTTAGCGCAATTTTCACTTAAACTCAGTTTTTCCTAAGGTAATGCATGTATAGTGAATCCACTTTGTATATGTATGTTTTATATCGTATATTAGAATATATATTAATTGATTATCTAACTGTTGTACTATTTATGAAATTGTCCATTATCTGACCCATTCTCAACTGTGCCATCCTGCCCCATGTACCAGGTGGGTTGGCGCACCGCGTGGGGTACGTTGGTGCACCCCATTAAACACTTATGAATGTGTTGCAAATAGTTATTTGTTCGACCCAGTGCACTGAACGGACCATATAAAAGGGTCTACAGTCATATATCAGACACCAGAGTCACATTGGTGTCTTACCTAATATGGATCGCCATGCACCAGTATATTCTGTGTGCGATAATTTGCTGTACTCGTTTCGTTTACTGGACTAAACGATTCCCAGATTGTAATGTGCAGTGATTCGAGCTCGTGCAAACAGTGCGGGGGATTACGGCCTGTGCATATATACCGTCTTTTCCTTTTTCGTTTTGAAATTGGCGAACGAAAAAGAAAAAAGCAAACAATGTTCGGTTTTCATTTTAATATTTCATGTACGAAAAACGAAAACAATCTACTATTAGCATTATTTATAATACATGTTAGAAAAACAAAATAACGATAAAACAAACCGTTTTTCGTTTTCATTGCATCAAAACGAAATACGATTTTTGCACTTAGGAATTTCGTTTTTGCACTTGGGAATTTCGGTTTTGCACTTAGGAAGATTCGGCTGCCTTACCGCTTCGGCTAGGCAGCAAAAGTTGGTGGCTTCGGTCGGACAATTCGATCGCACTGGCGGTGTTTTAAAAACAAATTCGCTGAAATTGCATCGTCGCCGAAATGGTGAAAGACATTGATCCTCTTTCAATTGTATTACTCAAAGTAGTGAAAAAGCGAGAAATCATGATAATGTTTGCGTGATTTCATCTTTGCGTCTGCAATTTTCTGGGATGATGAGTAAAGCTATTGACTTTCACTTGGTGAAACAACAACAGGATTAGTGCATTGTTTTTCTAATGGACAGCAAATTCAAACCGCCCTAAGCGCCAACCCGACCCGGTCTCACTTATTCGCAATAGTACGCCACTTGTCCCACGCACACAGACTGGAAGGATTCTATTTTGTGAAGCACAACAGGTGGAACTGGAAATTTCCGTGCGGATACCACGTACCAGGATGAATTAACCGTTGTATGACGCAATCATATAACAAAGACGTGTACGTATGTTCATCAACGGCATTGCAGTTATTCAACCTTTGTTGCCAAAACAACACTCTTGGGTTTGCTTATCCATTTCCGGACGTTGCAGCCTTGATGGATTGTCTATAGACAGCTCTTTCGTTTGCCAGTCTCCCCACTCGCCAGACGTCGGCTCCCACCCATTCCTCTATGTCCTTCCCCCATTGTCTCCTATGTCTTCCTCTGCTTCTTCTGCCCTCCAATTTTCCTTCCATTATTAGTCTCTCTAGACATTGATGCCGTTTCACATGGCCGAAATAACTTAGTTTCTGTTTCTTTACAAAGTTCAATAAAGTCCCGGGTATAACACCAAGCTCATCTGCGATGGATTCGTTAGTTCTGCGTTCAGTCCACGAAACTCGTAATATCTTTCTACAACACTTGTTTTCAAATGCATTTATACGTTTAGTAATGTTCTTATTAAGAATCCAGGTTTCGCATCCATACGTAGCCGTTGGAATTATGCAGACTCGGATAATTCGTAGTTTCATATATTTGTTCGTTGCTTTCCACAGCTTCTTCATCTCCGTCAACTTTTTTACTCGCCATTGCCAACCTCCGCTTGATCTCTTTCGTCCCATCTCCATCCGCTTCTATCAGTGAACCCAGATATTCAAAACTTTCCACTCGTTCTATTTCCTCGCCATCTACTGTGACTTCTGATGGTTCTCGACATCCTTTCACATCCATAATCTTAGTCTTCTTTACGTTTAGTTTCAATCCTTTCATCTCGCTTTGCTCTTTAATAGTAGTTATAAGTTTATCCGATCCCTCTTTTGTATCGGATATTAACGCTGTGTCATCGGCATATCTCAATTCATATATCTCCTGTCCATTCACTTTCAGTCCATTAAAAAACTTGCTTCTCGTGTCAGTCTCGACTTCTCTCATGACATTCTCTGTGTATAAACTGAATAGGTGGGGGGACAATATGCACCCCTGTCTCACTCCCTTGCCGACTGGGAACCAATATGTGGTACCACACTCTAATCTCACTGCAGACTGCTGTCCAACATATACATTTTGGATAAGTGATGTAATTTTCTGGTCAAATCCCATGCGTATCAAGGTTTTCCAGAGTTGTTGATGACTAACATTATCAAAAGCTTTTGAATAATATATGAAACAGATCCTAAGGTCATGGTTGAATTCTCTGCATATCTGAATTAACATCTTCAGGTTGAAAATGTTATCTCTTGTTCCTCTTCCAGTCCGGAAACCAGCTTGTGTTCTGTTGACTTCACATTCTAATTTTTTTGTGATTCTCTTCATTATGATTTTTGCATAATTTTGCTCGCATGGCTGATGAGGGATATAGTCCTGTGGTTTGAGCATTCTTGTATGTCACCTTTTTTCGGTATTGGTATAAGGATGGCTCGTTTCCAGTCCATGGGCCATGTTCCACTTCTCCATATTTTCTTGCATAATGTGTGATAGATATCCACGCCTGCTTCTCCACTTGCTCTTATTAGTTCTGCAGTGATGTTATCAGTGCCAGGTGATTTTCCGTCTTTTAGACTTTTTATTGCCCACTCCACCTCTGAACGCAAAGGCTCAAGTTCATCTTCTGGTTATGTCCTCTCTCTGCCTTCATCCATGTCTACCTCTTCTGTTTCTTCTTTCTTAAACATGCTTTCACAATATTGCTTCCATCTTTCAAGTATGTCATCGCTTTCTGTCAGAGTCGTTCCCGTTTCATCTTTAATAACGCCAAGTCTAGGTTTGAACGACTGTGTCGTAGACTTGATTTCCTCGAACATACTGCGACTATCGTTCCTTATCATACATAGTTCTATTTTTTTGCATTTCTTCTCTAGATATTTCTTCTTGTCTTCCTTACACATTCGTTTAATCATCTTGCATTTCTCTCTGTATTTCTCATGATAATTCTCACTCATTTCTTTGGTCTTTTTTAACTCTTTCCTTTCGTCTATCATCTTCAGTGTGACTTGGCTTATTCCCTGGATCCGCCAAAACATTGTAAATTGCTAAGCCGAAGACAGAAAATCGTAAAGACTCGTAGATCACGACCGTGGATGAATTATTAGCACGAGATTTGCATCGTTGTTCAGGGCGTACCAGTAAATCGAGCCCTGATAGTAATAATACAGCACTGTAATAAAACTTTATTTTGACACCGTCAAATCCGGGACGGCTGCCCCGTTCACGGGTGTGTACAAGCATTAAAATACTAAATAGCTTAAAATTATAATTAGTCCAGGTAAATAATAAAATAATAATAACGATAGGCTATAAAACATGTTAAAACTGTAGAATGTTCCCGTGTGTAAATAATTATTTTAAATATATATTTACAAATTAAACTGCATTCCTTAAAAGTAATATTAAATGTGTGAAATATAAAAACACTAATACCATGAATACTACAATGATAATAAATAAGATAATATGTAATATGTGTGTTAAAAGTCCAATGTCAGTCATATAAACCCATTAAGTAGAGAAGAACAATGCATTTTGTTGTTTCTTAAATTGAGGGAGATTGCCGGTGTTGCGCATGTTCATGGGAAGTTTGTTCCACAGAATAGGGCCAGCACAAGCAGATGCACGGCGGCCGAAACGTTCTAAGTTCACTCTTGGAACTTCCAAGAGTAAACCGCTTGCAGAGCGTAGAGAACGGCGTGGTGTATATTGGTGTAATAGTGCCGCAAGGTTCTCAGGCGTACCATCGTGTAATGCCATGTGCACGAGGACGAGTATCTTAAACTCAATACGTCTCCTAACAGGCAGCCAGTGTAATTTCCGCAGTATTGTCGTCATGGACTGCCGATGGTTCCGCCGAATCTGCATAACAATTCGAGCCGCAGACCGCTGAACCATTTCCAGACAGTGCAGGTGACGATCATTTATTCCGAATAGCATCGCATTACCATAGTCAAGTCGTGATGTCACTAGTCCGTGACCAGACTCCTACATGCACTGGTGGTAACATAGTCTCGTATCTTTGCAATTTGTGACATGCGATAATAGGCGTTGCGATAGTTGTTCGCTACTTGTGACGCCATCGATAGATCAATGACAATGAAGAATCCGAGATCTCGGATAACGGCGGAGGTGTCAACGAACTGGCCACATATGGTGACGCGGCTTAACAATATAGGAGTACGCAGACTTGGCGAACGGATGACAATGGCTTCTGATTTGTTGTCGTTCGTCACGAGTCCGTTGTCATGGAGCCATATTTTCACTTCCTGTATGCAGGCATCCATACGTGCAAGGGCTTGTGTGTGGTCGGTTGGTGGGAAAGTGATGTAGAGTTGAGTGTCGTCTGCATAATAGGTGGTGTTTAATGTAATGTTGTAGACGTTTGGTTAAAGGTGATGATGATACCGTTGAACGCACACCAACGTCAATCGGCGGTTTAGCTCAACAAAACCCGTGTTCATTCAGAATCTGTATGTACGTGGATCTGTACATACATATGCGTGGATACAAGTGATCGTTAATGGCCGTGAGAATGTGTATATTTGTATTCGCATACATAAGTCGAGCATACGTGAACAATGACAGGGAACAAGAATAGACGCTGCAATAGGCGTTTAAAATGAACAACAACATAGTCGTCAACAATCCTCATCGACTTGCTATAATGGACTGTACCACATGCCTTTTATCAGACGGTGTCTCTCAAAAACACCCAGTCGACGCACTGACGAAATCTCCGCTAATCCACATTCTTTATTTTATTACCTTAGTAATTAACAATTTCAAACAACAACAACTATTCCTGGACATGCTGAGAACCACATTGGTGAATTTGGTAAGCCACTTCCAAAACAAGAATACGCCAAAAGAGATGTGCTCAAAAGGGCAGACCGGTCTCTGGCCAAAATGACAACGTTACGGTTCGTCGGACAATGGATCATCTCACAATGAATGACGATTTGTTCCTCTTATATGATGCTGCACAGTAACTAGAGAGGTGCCCTAATGTGTGTCCAGTATAAAATAACTAGATCGGTCTTCTTCTTCCCTTACTCCCTTGCGGGGTGGGATCCACGTCACTCAGTAACTTCTGCTTTCCTCGTTATTTCCCCCCACCTCTGTTTGTTGCCTGCAGTGACCTTCCATGATTGACTGTCCTCTCCTCGCGCACCCACTGGTCTTCCATACTTGACTGTCCTCTCCTCGCGCACCCACTAGTCTTCCACACGTGACTGTCCTCTCCTCGCGCACCCACTGGTCTTCCACACTTGACTGTCCTCTCCTCGCGCACCCACTGGTCTTCCACACTTGACTGTCTTCTCCTCGCGCACCCACTGGTCTTCCACACTTGACTGTCCTCTCCTCGCGCACCCACTGGTCTTCCACACTTGACTGTCCTCTCCTCGCGCACCCACTGGTCTTCCATGCTTGACTGTCTTCTTCTCGCGCACCCACTGGTCTTCCATACTTGACTGTCCTCTCCTCACGCACCCACTGGTCTTCCATACTTGACTGTCCTCTCTTCACACACCCACTGGTCTTCCATACTTGACTGCCCTCTCCTCGCGCACCCACTGGTCTTCCACACTTGACTGTCCTCTCCTCGCGCACCCACTGGTCTTCCATACTTGACTGTCCTCTCCTCACGCACCCACTGGTCTTCCATAACTGACTGTCCTCTGCTCGCGCACCCACTGGTCTTCCATACTTGACTGTCCTCTCCTCGCGCACCCACTGGTCTTCCATACTTGACTGTCCTCTCCTCGCGCACCCACTGGTCTTCCATACTTGACTGTCCTCTCCTCGCGCACTCACTGGTCTTCCATAATTGACTGTCCTCTCCTCGCGCACCCACTGGTCTTCCATACTTGACTGTCCTTTCCTCGCGCACCCACTGGTCTTCCATAACTGACTGTCCTCTGCTCGCGCACCCACTGGTCTTCCATACTTGACTGTCCTCTCCTCGCGCACACACTGGTCTTCCATACTTGACTGTCCTCTCCTCGCGCACCCACTGGTCTTCCATACTTGACTGTCCTCTCCTCACGCACCCACTGGTCTTCCTAACGTTGTTCTTCCTGCTCTCCTAACGTCCCTTTTCTTGCTGACGTTCCATCTCAGCTTTGGTCTTCCTCTTCGTCGTTTGCCGCCCTCTTCTGCTTTCCGTGCTCTTTTTGAACGTCTGTCTTCGTTCATTGTTTGCGCGTGTCCTGCCCATCTCATTGTATTCATTTTAAGTGTATTTTCATGCCAATCTCTTCTCTCAATTCCATCATCTACCTTCTATCTCCTCGCGTTACCTTGCATATTCTTCGGACCCAAGTGTTTTCTGCTACTTGAATCGTCTTCCACTGTCTCACAGTCAGTGCCAGTGTTACCAACACTAGATCTCTAAACAATGTGTATGTGTGAATTGTCAGCCACAACAGTCGATCGTGAAAAATGATGACCGCTATGGAATACAAAATGGTGTGTTGTGAACGACATTAGTGTTGTACCTGTACCGTGCGACCAGGCGGACACTTGAAGCAACGCAAGCTGAAGTCAGACGGCGGATCACGCTGCTTGTGCTGATGTTAAATTATGTAAAACAAAACATTTCTTAAGTTATACAGAGGTATCTATGCAATTTCGCCAGAGGGCCGTATACAAATGTGGGAAATTATGTGGACTGACATCTGACTGTGACACTTGTGACATCTATGTGTGGAACCGTGAGCTGCCTGTAAATTGAGTGTAACCATTATATGTACAGACTGCCATCAATACGCCACTGCTTAACAAAGGAAGGAACCAACTGTGCTGTCGACGCACTCGTCACCTCCGGCTTTGGTGATTGTCCAACCAACCGTCATGAGGACAGCTTACCTACAAGGCGTACCGCCAGACCAGAGACGATAAGGATAGCCTACACCGGCATCTTCTCCAGTAACGAGTTCAGTCATATTCAACGTGTTCAGATGTTGACGCCGACGTACAAATTGATATATTGTTCGGCGGCGACTTACTAAGCGGTACTTTTATTTATTATTTAGAAACCTGTTGTGCAAGGAAAACAAGCTAACATGGCATCATTACCGCTAAGTGCACCGACGACCATTTTGATTTTGACCCCTATATATGTGTAGGTGTGTGTGTGTGTGTGCGCGCGCGCGCGAGTGTGTGAATGTGTGCGCGTGTGCTGTGCTCGCGCGTGTACGTGTGTGTGTGTGTGTGTGTGTGTGTGTGTGCGCGCGAGCGTGCATTCACGCTTTCATTCATGCGTGTGTGTATGTGCGTGCGTGCGTAAGTACAAATGTGGGTGAGAGCGTGTGTTGCGTGCACGTATGTGTTTTTTGTAAGTGAACAACCCCCGTTGATCGTCACTTTCCGACTATGATTTCACCCCCAACAAGCGCGCAGTCGTTTTCCATTTAACCCTAATTTATGAGGTATGCTGAAAGACAACAATACACGAGCTGAATAGCGACGTCGGGGTGTCTGACAGTCAGGTCAATAAGGACGACTGTCGGGACAACAGGTCTCCGTTATCCTCAAGGTATTCATAGCACCAATATTTGCATGCTTGGTCGCCCATCTTTCGGAAGACTGACGGGGTTTTTGTTGAAGTGGCTGCGCCTGTAATTACTGAATGCCACAAGTGAAAAGAAACTCAAATAAATGCTCTGGATCTTCTGCTTTTCACATTTCAGAACACAGCTAATTGTTCCTCATTTTAGTATTTGGGGTGGCAAACATGGAATGAAACCAAACGGGTAGCCAAAACAGAACGAGGTCGGGAAGATACACAACACCCGCGACACATTTACTACGAAGATTATTTCTAGTCTTGATTTGGATACCATTGAACTACTCCTAGTGCAGTTTTCTCCGGCTCATTCTATAACATTCAATATGTGTGGGTCATCTACCATCCGCCTGCTTCAAGTAAGTCTTCCAGAACGTCATCTGACTTCTACGCTGAACCTGGATGCTTGCTTACGGAAGCATCTGTCTCCGTTATACCAACCGTCATTGTGAGAAATTTCAATGTGCATTATGATGATGAAACGAAATGAGACCCACCTCGTAATCTCCTTGTATGCTTCAATTTATTGTAACACTTTGATTCGCCGACCCACAAAAGTGGACACTCCTTGGATCTCGTAAAAAGTCACGACACAGATGATTTGGTTTCTTCTGTTCTGATCTGTTCTGTTTCTTATGTTTATCCTGACTCCATGTCGGACCACTACCGCTTAAAACATACACTGAATGCATTGAAACCGACAGTCGAAGCGTCAGTGATTGCCAAACGGCGTTTTGAAACGGAATTTGTCTTTTCAAACGGAAATTCCGCGATCGCAAAAACGGACGAAATCGCTGAATTTGCGTTTTTTAAAAGATCTTCCGTAATCGCGAAAAAAGAGCAGAAGCACCGCCTTTTTCATCAATGATGCCCTAACTGGAGATAGTTTGAAAGAAACTGTTTAATATGCAACGGTGTTTTTTATTTTGGTGGATTTATGACGCAGCTTTTTTAAAACGCGCAAGGCATATCGTTGCGAAGTGTCATGGCGCCAGTGCTATCTCCTCATGTCAACCGACGTAAACAGGGACACGCGCAGAAGGCGCTAACATAAACCGTTTCGAGATCGTTGTCTGGCTGTCCGCTAAGCGCTAAGCGAAGACATGTTGCTAATTAAATGTAGTTGCCACATCATTAGTACACGCTTTTCGAACACAAAACGCGAAGGCGTAACAAATGCCTAGGGTAGGTACACTGGCTCAAAATGACGTAGTCCGCGTTTCGTAGTTCTAACAAATTCCGTTGGATGGCGTCATATATAGCGCTAGCTAAAAATGTAATGGTTGAACAAAATTATTTGTGAAACAGCAAACGGTTATTTGAACATTCATAATTGTTATATGACTGTTTGTATAATTTACATTTGCTAACTTATATATTAAGCACTGCTGCATTAGAAACAACCAGTCATTTATATATAATTGTGTGACATAATTATTTTATTATCTAAATTGATTATGTACGGTTGTTACCGTGTTGCAAATATTGCACAAATTGATGTTGTTAAAAAAGTTAATCACACCGTATAACTGTATTATTTAGATGCAGAGATCATAACATTGTGATATTTAGATGTTATTTTTCAAAATTAACTTTGAAATAAAATATTTCTTTTCTGAACAGAAATGGTCTTCTTTAGCTAGTATGCCATTTTTAAACGAAAAATGCCTCATTTGACATAAACGGAAAATACTGAAACGGAAAATACATAGCTTGAAACGGAATTTGCATTTTTCTGAATGGAAAATATGTCGTTTGAAACGGAATTTGCCTTTTTCTGAAACATAATTTTTTAACGGAACTGAAACGGAATTTGCCTTTTTTTAAACGGAAAATCAGTGTGCTTATCATTATTACATGTTTCGCATTCTGAGATCACTAGATGTCCACCAATTGCAACTTCCTGATTCTGCACAACGAAGGAAGGCTGTGATGCCTTCTCATGTTTCTTCGAAGACAAAATCGAGAAACTACTGTCTAACTTACACTGCCACATTGCCACAGATCCCGAAAGGGGAATACTCAACAACTACCGACACGTTAGCAGCCTAAGCCATCTGTCCAAGGTCATCGAGAAAGGTATCGTGCGAAGGATTATCTGTCATATTTCCGATCAGCGAATAGAGGACTGTTTCTAATAAGCTTATCGGACAAACTATTCGACAAAAACCGCATTGTTATGTGTAAGAAATGCCATGAAAGCCGCAATAGACAAGATACAGCACTTGTTCTGTCACGAGATACCCCAGCTGATGCCCAGCAAGGAGGGTATATTTGGACTGATTACCAAGCAGCAACCTCTGGACTGTAATTAGCATGTAGAGTTGTGGGCGCTGCCACCGCTGTTAGTGTA
This sequence comes from Paraescarpia echinospica, assembly GCA_020002185.1. Taxonomy (NCBI): domain Eukaryota; kingdom Metazoa; phylum Annelida; class Polychaeta; order Sabellida; family Siboglinidae; genus Paraescarpia; species Paraescarpia echinospica. The sequence continues at coordinate 37,092,585 of CM034531.1, forward strand.
GTGAATCAGTCTAGCCTAGGATTTAGACCAGTGCTGCTGTGTATCCAGATAATAACGTATTAAACATATTCTTCTCGACGTGTTGTTTGTATGTTATATAATACATAGATACGAGCAATACCGTTACAGTTCTCATTGACTTCAGCCCGGCCTTTTATACAATCAACACAAGATATTAATTCAGCGGCTACTCTTGCGTTATGGCATTGTTGACAAGGCGCTTAGCTGGTTGCAATTTTATCTGCTGGGTCGGACCCTGCGAGTGGTCATTCGTGATGCATCCTGTTTGACGTCGGGTGTCCTGCAGGGTTTGGTGCTTGGACCGTTGCTATTTTCGCTGTACGTCCAACCCGTTGGCGATATAATCAGAGCGCTTGGACTGTGGTTTCATCAATACGCGGGTGATCTGCAGTTGTACTGTCACTTTGCTTTCACTGCGATGTCCTTGGCTGCTACTCTGCGTCGTATGGAAGACTATTTAGATGTCGTTAAACAGTGGATGACATAAAATTGCCTATGCATGAATAACAATAAAACGGAATCTCTCCCCGTGGTACCCAAGAATGCGGCTGCGCTCGTTGATGGCAGTGTAGGGGAGACCGAGGCTAGTTGAAATATTTTTTGTTTTGTGAATAATTCGAAATGCCTTTAATTTACCAACAAAATACAGTATACGCCCGAAAACACCCATATTTTCGCCACATAAGTAGCTAGTAATAAACATTGTACTTTCAGTAATATCTTACACATAACCACTCCATTGAACATGTTCCATCTGTTTAAAATAACCCCCAAACGGGGTTAGTTAAAACTGTCCATGGGGTAAGTTGAAACACTCGTTTTACTGTATCACTATAAGGCTTTGTGTCGATTTTCACCGTTTTATTTAACGTTAATACATGTTAAGTAGACTTAAGAAAGGAAATCGTAAAACATGCAACAAACAACATAAACGTTTATGGCATGCCTCATCATACTTAAACTAGCATGCTGAACTGACAAAAAAAACTGGAAGGCTAAAAACACGTCAACATTCGCAAATTCTGGCACACGAAGAATCTGTCCCCCGTTGTGCAGTTTTCGTGAGCCCACTTCACGCATTCAGTACATTGAATCCTAGGACCCATCCGTCGCATGTTGCGTTGTATTATCTCTTAAACGGACCGGTCTACCGGCTGCAACTTATGAGAAGTGTGCGACGAGAATGATAGCATGACGACTCCGTTTTCTTTCGCGAAATCGAGGACCTCGATAGACAGATGTGACTCGTGATTGTCAAGGATAAGGAGAACGGTCTCCTGTCGCGAGCAGGGCACATGACGCACAAAATGTTGCACTATAAAGGCGGCGGGTGCTAACGAGGACACGCCGCTGGGATAGTTACCGTTGCTTTGATACACCTGTTACTAAACTCATTGAATAAGTTTTCGGATGTCATCTAACCCGAAGGATGTGCAAATCCAATGGAGTCAGGAGGAGCACCATTGATGGAGGCATCTTTGTGGTTCACCCTTGGGAATACGAACATCGGTGGCACCGTGTTAATTGCCGACAGCACTGACAGCACAGCACACGGTCACCAGCTGTCCTCGTTCGGCGGAAACGGTGGCGCCGACTTGTTTCATACCAGTAGAGGCGATGACTTTACATGGTCTTTGCACAGTGACTGTTTCATCGACGTTCCAAATGCGCACGGCGTCAACGTTTCCATGGCATACAGTCGCTCTAAGTCTAAGTTGTAAAAAAAGTGCAACGTTCTCTCTATTCAAGCTCATTACACGTCGAAGAGATGTCGCTTCCAATGTTTGCAATGATATTCCTGCATGTCATGTAATCGTAAGCGAGGCGACGCATCTCGGTGGTATTTAGCCCATAATACAAGGAGGCAGCTCTGGACATATTCCACCAATAATTCTTCTTTGTACGTTGCTGGAGAACACGGCAAGATTGTTAAAATACCAAGTGAGTATGTCCATGTGAGTGAGTGCAATGAGGACTCTTATATTCTGTGGCGACATTGCAACAAGGGCGATCAGTGACGACCATCTATCTGCAAGCTAGGGAACCTGCATCAACTGCAGCCATGATCCGTTCATGTTCCGCACGACCTCTATCCGTTTTACGCTTGTAGGTTCTCATTGAAGTAGTCTACCTGGAATTAAATGCTACCACACACCATCCTCGCAAGCCAGGGCTGTTTGCCATGCAAAACTAGCCCTGGCAGATCTCCTACGCGAAGTGCGGAAGAAAACTATTAGCCGAGTCAAACTAGTAATTCAGGGGTCAGCCCACTGTTGGTTTTCCCATAGGCGACCATGTTAACGTTTTGTCTGATTATAAGAAAACGTGACCTATAAAATGTCTTAAACTTCTAACCTGCTGTTATCATCATCTCATTGACATGCCGATAGATTTTAACAAAAATTGCATACTTCCAGCTCTCGTAAAATGCCTGTACGTGTGACACTCGTCAATATTTACAAATGCCGGCAAGAATTACTCCGCAAACAGGTCACACAGACACATTGCTGCCAAATATCCTTCCGCTTATTCAAATAATCTAGAAATCCACCATTTTACAGTCAACACTTTCTACAATCACACATGAAAATCTCCCTACTCAAATGCACTTATGTCACAGCATGTGAATTTTATAAAAAATCATTTCTTAAAAATACACTACATTTTTCTTCGTGTGCAACGGACAGGAAGTCTAACTAGAACATGACCCCTTCACATCGCCAGTCGCGTCTGCGTCACCCGTGAGAGCAGCGCAAATACCCGCCCCAATTTGAAGACCGATAAACGACTTCCGGGAATCCCAATATATAATGACCCGTTCGCCCATTAGCACGAGCAGCTGGGCGGTATTGTGTATTCGAATAATTGCTTCTACTTCCTAACATTGCATGTAACACGAGTCACGGTTGGTTGAAATTAGTTTTATTATAACCACCTGACCTGCCGACACCCACTGATCTAGTGAGCGATTTCATAGGCTAAGCTTAAATTCAGAGTTTCGCAGAACGTAACGCTGGTGACCAGACACTGGCACTGGCACTGACGTAATCACCAGCAGCGACCCCTGGCGCGCGAGGATGCCATACACAGCTCAAATAGGTTCGGCATAGTGCCTGATTTCCTATGAGTAAGAACATCTTATGAACAAGGTCATTTATTAACGTAAACAACGAAAAATGCAACAAACCTCTCTTAGTTACGCCGCGTACGTTTCACAGCGTCGATGTCAACATGGACTGTATAATAATTATAATAACGTCGTTGATCGCCAGGGGACACCGTTTATTTGTTATTTACAATTATGTCAGCGTAAGGTCAAAAGTTTAGCTTCTAAACTTTAAGGTCAAAAGTTTGACTAGCCCCGGTCACCCCTAATACGCGTTCATAATAGTACAATTACTGTTTCACGATTTGTTCGTAACCTTGGTGTCGACATTGATCGACATCTCGATTTCAAGAAACAAGTGTCAAGCATCGTCAGCGTCTGACAGCAAAGTAGTGTGTCGTCAATGTCATTATTACATCGCGGCTTGACCACTGCAATTCACTTCTGTACGGCACTTCTGTTAGCAATATCGTCCGTCTTGCCTCTGTTGTGCATTATTCACTGGCTGCCCGACGTAGCACGCAGAATAGACTATATGCTGTTAGTGTTTACATATAAATTTGTGCATAGCGATGCGCTGAAATACTTATGCGACCTTGTATGTCCATACACGTCAACAAGAGCCCTGCGCTCTGCCATCAATAACATGTTAACAGTTCAGCGTACTCGTGTCAAAGCTGGGGACACCTCGTTTGCGATCGCCGCGACTCTGTGGAACACTGTACCTAGTAATATTAAAATGTCGGACATTCTAAAGACTAATTTGTATCGACTCTTTCTAGTCCAACATGATAGTTCCTGCATTAATGCAGTTCTCTTATTTATTAATTAACCTACTTTTAAGTTTATTTATTATAATATGTATAGCTACTTATAAATTAGTTAGGTGATATAATAATAATAATGTCATGGATGGCCATTTTGTCATCTGTGTGTTAAGTTCTTTAGTGGTGTCATCTGGATAACAGCCCTAGCAGTGTTTGAGTCAGGCAATCATTTACAGGCGCCGCTGTTGTTGGCTAGAGGGAAGAAGGCATGAATTTGATAGAGTGGACAAACCGCACGTGTGGCGAGGGTGCCGATAATATTAAATAAGTAGAGAGAGAGAGAGAGAGAGAGAGAGAGAGAGAGAGAGAGAGAGAGAGAGAGAGAGAGAGAGAGAGAGAGAGAGAGAGAGAGAGAGAGAGAGAGAGAGAGAGAGAGAGAGAGAGAGAGAGAGAGAGAGAGAGAGAGAGATATATATATATATATATATATATAGAGAGAGAGAGAGAGAGAGAGAGAGAGAGAGAGAGAGAGAGAGAGAGAGAGAGAGAGAGAGAGAGAGAGAGAGAGAGAGAGAGAGAGAGAGAGAGAGAGAGAGAGAGAGAGAGAGAGGGCGAGAGCGAAAGATTGAGAAAGAGAGAGGGGGGAGAGAGAGGTGAGTCATACATTATGTGTATCATAATTACAATTGCATTAATGCCTGTGACATAATTGTGGAAGTACGTGGCCACTAATTGGTTAGAAGTCGTGTAATGTATGTATCAGTAACTGGCGTAATGGGCAGCCTTGAGATAGTCTATCAAGCGATGTTGGCATAACTGGCCCATCGGTTAACCTCTACAGCCTGTTTCCAGAATTATTTAGATGATCCGCACCCGCTAATAATATTATACTGATTGCTAGTTTTATGTAAGCATATATCTTGCAGTACAGCTGCATGTCATGATGATATTAAAACACCAGGGTAACAGATAATTTCAAATCATAGTGTTGCGGTCATGTGGTTCAGTTACTCGGGTTCTAATTATATGGACATATATTGCCTTTGTAGTTAGGTACTACTTAGGTCATGAAGCATAGTTTTAGATGTTGTCTAATTGATGAGGTACGATTGGCATGATGCACGAGTCATAGACAGTTAATTGTGGCATTTTGATTGTAAATAATTATACAAGATACCAACTAACGTAGGCCTGGACGTGGGCACCATCGTGGTTGTTAGTGGTCAGCACCAACTCGCACAATGTTCACTAAAATTACTAGGCTTTCAATATGGATGAATGTCACATATAGTATAGATAGTAAACCTGTATTCGTTTTTATAGACAACACAAACATCCTCGAGTTTTGACTTGTGAATACTATCGCCAGTATTCGACGTATGGATAGGTGTATAATATTGATATATGTAACTAACAGCATGCGCATTATAATATTTGTTATGTGTCCTAGTGGTCAGACTGAGCATTACATTGAGCGAATGCCTGAAATAGCAACATTTTTATTTTGTAGTACGGCAGTATGTTTTTAGTTTGTTACTGTATTTAACGTGGCATTGTGGATTATTTCTCAATTGAGATGTGTTAAGCATTATCAGTGTTGTTTGGACATGATGACAGGAAGGTGTTTGCATTATGTGTAATGTTGTTTCAGGTTCTGGTTGTGTCATGCGTAATATTGTTTACTGTAACATATGTCATTGTTCCAGGGTCTTCTTCTTTGGGCTTGTGTAATAAAGAGTTGAACAAGAACACATTGTCATCATTTCGGGATCGAACTAGCAACAGAACCTGAGGGGAATCCATCCTGGTGTGGATCGGAGCACCTCGTGACAATAATAAGGTAACTTCTTTTGCGCCGGAAACCAAGCTCAGAGGCGCAAAATATGTATTTACATTGGCTTATTTGTACATACTGTTAGCCCTATTCAACTCTAATTAAAATCATTATTTTATTAAATTGATTTAATTACCATATTTATTTATATGTTACTAATGTTAGTATTTATGCATTTTAAATATTAACTTATTCGTATAAATATATATTAAATTATTACGATATTATATGTTCATTAGACAAGATACATAGATGTTATATTTCTATTTAAAGCCATTTTATACTATTTGTAGAGAACGTATGTTTATTTTGCAGTTTTATACAGCTGTATTCGTCATGCATGTTGTAAAGCGCCACGAACAATTTAAAATTGGATCTGGTGCTATTTTAAATAAAATATATTATTATTATTATTATCACTATGGGCCTTGAGGCCGGAAGAGGATAGGTAACGTGAGATAGTACTTTGGACTTGAACTGAAACTCCTTGCTGCGAGACTGTTTGCACGCATCAGCGGTCGATCTCTTCTCGCTCACAGTCAACGGACGTAGCGGTAGACGATATACATCTGATATGTTGCCGTGCTAGATAACAAAAGCCAACAGGTTGTTATAAAACACCGACTCAGTGAGACTAGCTTTGACCTATTTAACAACATTTACGGTTGTTTCACAGTTAACAAATACCACCACATCGGTCTACGGTGTTACTTTCCATTAGTCAATTGAGATGTGTTCCATCAGTCAGTGGTGATGTGTTCCATCGGTCAGTGATGATGTATTCCATCAGTCAGTGATGATATGTTCCATCGGTCAGTGGAGATGTGTTCCATCAGTCTGTGTTGATTTGTTCCATCAGTCAGTGATGATATGTTTCAACAGTTAGTTGAGATATGTTCCATCAGTCAGTGTTGATGTGTTCCATCAGTCAGTGTAGATGTGTTCCATCGGTCAGTCGAGATGTGTTCCACCGGTCAGTGGTGATGTGTCCTGTCGGCTGTCGTGTTGTTGAAGGCACCAAGCCCTGCCAATTCACCCCTCTCGGAGAGATATCCGGTGTATTGAACTCTTAACAATAAAAGGGACGTACGTTTAGATGCCTCCGTGTGTGCGTGTGTTCATGCTAATTGATATATGCCTACGTCCTCACATTAGGGCGCTTGACCATTATATTAATAAGACCTCCTTTGTTAAATATACTGGCCGATTCTTTTAACACTGTGGACAGATAGTATGGTCAAGGCATCGTAAACAGAATCAGATCGAGGGATTGTTGGCAGAAAGTGTCTTCAAAGCACTGGATATAGCGAATCCGATCATAACTAGAGAATTAATTTGCGTAAAGGTGGGCAAAGACGATGTAAGTTATAGTTAATAGGGCCAAGGCCTGCACTGTGGACAGAGAATATATATCATTGAGACGTTGTTGATATAGTGTGTATAAACAAAGCATTGGTTAACTTAAACCACACCATGTTTAATATAATTTGTCAACATTGCCAATCGACATGGCCTCAGTGGTGGACCTGTTCCAACCTTAGTCGGTTTTCCTCTCCCAATTGTTCTTTGCTACACAACATTTCTTCCCATATCTCTAGATCTCCCATTGCTGTCTGTGTCTGATCAGATACACTGTCCAGCCCGTCAAGGAGTTGGACGAATGTCTTGTTTCATGACCCAGAGTTGACCTACTCTCCTGGCTTCCCAGAATAATACTTCTACGATATCTTCGTTGTCATTGTGGTAATGTACTGACACTGATAATATAACGTTGCATACTGAAAAGCAGTTTAGTGTGTCACAATACTAAAATATCACTGTTTTTGGAAGAAATACGTCTGACAATGATCATCGTTTGTGAATAAATACGTCTGACAATGATCACCGTTTGTGAAGACATACGTATGACTGTGATCACCGTACGTACAGCAAGTACGGCTGAATTAAAACCTACCTGGTGCTCGACGTGAGTGCGTCTCCAGGCTGTGTAGAACTCGATCACCGGTAACACGTCGTAGCAGAGTCGATCGACGGCCGAGTGGCGTGCTCCGTGAGACACACCCAAGGAGGCTCCAGGCCAACTACCCACGCATGGACGAGCACGACCTGGTCGGGTCGGGTCACATGCTGCATTCTTAGTGACAGGCATTCCACTGAAATATGCGCACCTCTAGTATGTTCTGCTGGGTAGATTGACATGTTTATGGTAACATTTCATGACGCTAACCCGGCGAGCCCCAGGATGTCATTATCCGCATGCAAACAGGACCTCGGCTAGCATAACGACATCTTATCGCGTGTGAATTTAAGAAGGCGTATGCAATATCTCCACACAACTTATTAGAGAGAAGATTTACTATAATAATTGCATGTACGCAATTATAATTCATAGGTAAACTCCTGCGCTAGGTCAAGTTTGGGCTGTTTGCAGTAAATCACCTAAGACGTAAGAACCTAATGAATTGTTTATGCTGCTTCTGTTGTTGTTGTTGTTGATGGTGATACAGCTACTATAATGCCGCTATTGTTAGTATTGCATGTATAATTAAAACAGCGGACTCATTCAGACACTGTGTGGAATAAGGGCTACTAGCTGTTTCTGGGACAAAGGGCATGTTGTCACTTACATGAGGAAACTAACACTGTACTTGTGAGAGTTCGTCACAGCACTCAAGGCTAATAAAAAACAAAAATTGTATAAGGCACGGTTGTGTTTTCCGGCTCTATCCTGTCAGTAGCTTAGAGCTTACTGCTACTTACTGACTGCTTTATGTCTCTTTGTATAGTTCACCGAGCAGCTTATTGGAAGAAAACAAAACGTATAAGAAGAATGTATGTAAAAGCACAACACTCTGCAGTGTACAGTTACATACCGACTCACTAACTAAGCATGGTGGACTCACTGGCTCAAACACATTGGACTCACTGACTCAAACACCGTGGACTCACTGGCTCAAACACAGTGGACTCACTAGTTCAAATACCGTGGACTCACTGGCTCAAACACAGTGGACTCACTGGCTCAAACACAGTGGACTCACTGGCTCAAACACATTGGACTCACTGGCTCAAACACAGTGGACTCACTGGCTCAAACACATTGGACTCACTGACTCAAACACAGTGGACACACTGGCTCAAACACAGTGGACACACTGGCTCAAACACAGTGGACTCACTGGCTCAAACACAGTGGACTCACTGGCTCAAACACAGTGGACTCACTGGCTCAAACACAGTGGACTCACTGGCTCAAACACATTGGACTCACTGGCTCAAACACAGTGGACTCACTGGCTCAAACACATTGGACTCACTGACTCAAACACAGTGGACTCACTGGCTCAAACACAGTGGACTCACTGGCTCAAACACAGTGGACTCACTGGCTCAAACACAGTGGACTCACTGGCTCAAACACAGTGGACTCACTGGCTCAAACACAGTGGACTCACTGGCTCAAACACAGTGGACTCACTGACTCAAACACAGTGGACTCACTGGCTCAAACACAGTGGACTCACTGACTCAAACACAGTGGACTCACTGGCTCAAACACAGTGGACTCACTGGCTCAAACACAGTGGACTCACTGACTCAAACACAGTGGACTCACTGGCTCAAGCACAGTGGACTCACTGGCTCAAGCATATGATGCATACACATATTGAACTGTAAAACATGCATAAACAATAAAAAATTAAATGCATTCATTAAAAAATGGGCCAAGTGGCCCTGAAGTCCTTTGGACTAATACGTCTATATGTGACCTCGGCTGACTAAATGAGTGATAAGTCGGAAAAATTGTAACATTGTTTTCTTACATCCTTGTAAAGGTTTGGTAGGGTGCTTTACACGGTTTCAAAAATTATGAGTGCTACAAAAATTGGCGAAGTTATGGAGCATTGAACATGGTCGGGATCAAAGAGTGAAAATGAAGTAAACAGCTGTTGAAGTTTTACATTATATATGCAAATGGATTGCATGGAAATATTACATGCACAACATTCAAATGTGGCACACAGTATGTAATATGTATGTTATGTTGCAATGATACACTGGAAGTACAAATGTGCTGCTACAAAGACTTATCAAGTTATGCCAGATTATGTTTTCATGTGTAAAACTAAGAGGACAGATTATTTGAGAGCAAAAGGTAGACTCACTGTTTGACACAGTTTAAAACCTACAGGCAACTGTCCAGTTTAATAGGGGTCTAGTGGCTTAATTCTGTCTGTTGACACAAGCTACTGCCAGTGACCAATTACAGATTAGTCAGTGTCCATCAAACAATAGCAGCAGAGAATCTTAGCTCCACAGCTGGATGTAATACACAACCAGAGCCACCACTGATTCATGGTCAAGTAGATTAGCTCAATGCACCAACTAAGACAATACACAACACTGTGAGTGACAGAGTCCAGAGTGATGCCTAAGCAGTGTCCTCATTGCTGAATAGATCAATTAAACCTGCCAAGTGGGTGACATTCTGCACAAATGTTCATTAATCCTTAGTTATTGTTCAGAACACCAGACTGACCACATACCTAAACAAAGCGAATGTAATAGGTGAAGAACAGGCAGTGTTCAGATAGGGGTATTGGTTGAATTGTATTTGTCTCGCCGCAAAAGGCTTTATTGTGCCTTCATCGATTATAAGAAAGCATTTGATTTAGTAGTCCTCACTGTGGTCTAAGATAATTTCATGCGGTATTAATGGTATTGTATACAACATGTACACAAATGCTAAATCATGTATAAATCAGGGCCAGGCTGTGTCAGCCTTCTTCTCAAGTGATGTAGAGGTATGGCAAGGAGAACATTTGTGTCCATTGTTATTTGCTATTTACCTGAATAATGTTGAACACTGTTAGTCACAATTATAACGGACTTGACATGGCAGCTGGTGAAATTTACAACAACCTTAGTGATGATGATGTAGAAAATGTATGTTCTACTATATGCTGATGACACTAGAATGATTCAATCAAATACAGATTTCTTGCTTGTATATAGCAGAACTATGTCAACTCTTCTAATGGTTGACATTTGGTTGTTTCAGGTGTCAACTATATTGTGAATCTGTAATTATTAGTCTATATTGATACAACTGATTTACACAGTACCATGTCTACACAAGGCATGGCAAGCGTAAACAGAACAGTAGAATGCATTTGATATCAATAAAGTGTAGGATATTTCACTCTATAGTTGTCCAGAATATTAATTTTCTATGTTTGTCACCTACAGGTGACAGAATATTAATTTTCTATGTTTGCCACCTACAGGTTTCTACAGACAATACGTCTTTAACCAATAGACACCACAGTCACACCATTTTGTAATAATTAAATGAACATCAAAATAAACACAACTTGCAATTATAGAAAATCAATAGTTTTGAAGATAAAAAGTGTTAGGCAACTGTTCAGTCTAACAGGGGTCAAGTGTGTCTACTCTGCCTGGTTGCTGTGACCAAGACTAGTCAAGGTCTCAATGAAACAGTAGCACTAGGCTGCGGAGTTTAGTCATGCTATTGACTTTGTGGCACATTAAACTAAATCTACTGTTGGGGTGGTCTCAAGGGCCCTTCTCAAAACCACATCACTAGATTGTCACAAAGTGGTTTGTATAGAATTTAATCAGGCTTTAGAACAGTGGTTTTGTATACAAAGTATGGTTGATGGGATGATGCTGCCATCTCTGGTATGTATTGTCGCGGAGGTATACGATGGTGCCCTCTGGCGATTAAGGCGCGTAACGTTTTAACTGCCGACGAGTCAGATTTAATTAATTTCATTTGTAGCGTACACCACTAATTCTACGGTTAGGTATACCAAATTTGGTACCTGTAGAAATTATTTAACATGACTGGTAATATGGTGACCTGTCAAACTACTTATGTTGTGGTTATAAAAAGATTATATTATGAACTTATAAAAGTTGTTTACAGAAATGTAGGTTTGAAAAACACTAGGGTCACACGTAGCTTATGAACAGAGTGCGTGTTTTATTAAAATTATGAATTAATTCATAAGAGTTGGAATGTACGATGAATATTGTGGTATCCGGCGCGATACAGGGAATCCAGTGATATTAATTATGTAAGTAATTCACGTAAGTTAAAGATTGAATGAGCACTTATATAGCCATCCCAGCGGGCAAACTGACGTTGTAAAGACGTTGTTTCGACGTCAGGCACCGACGTCGAAACAACGTCGAAAACACATTGGATTTGAAAGTTGTATCAACGTCGGGTATCGACGTTGTTCCGACGTCGGGTGACGACGTTGTTCCGACGTCGGGTGACGACGTTGTTCCGACGTCGGGTGACGACGTTGTTCCGACGTCGGGTATCGACGTTGTTCCGACGTCGAGTGTCGACGTTGTTCCGACGTCGGGTGACAACGTTGTTCCGACGTCGGGTGACGACGTTGTTCCGACGTCGGGTGACGACGTTGTTCCGACGTCGGGTACCGATGTCGAAACAACGTCGATACCCGACGTCGGAACAACATCAGTTACCGACGTCGTTCCGACGTCAGGTACATGATTAAGTCGTTATTGGGACGAAGTCCGATGAACGCTTGTTGTCTGCACTGGCCACCGCCACTCAAGGACACTGGGATCGCGATACTACCTACCTATAATAAATTTAAACATACCAGTCATACAATCTGTGTATGTCTTCCTCTTTGCTTTCCTCTTCTCATCCTCATCGCTGACGTTAAGGTGAAATCATATCGATCGCACTCCTTTTTATCATCTGAAACGAAACAATGGTGAATTAATTTATTCCAATGCACAGTAAAACAATCACAAATCTATATTTTGCAAAGCCCAACCTGATTTGGATACCAAAAACCATTTAAACGCCTAAAGTCACCAGGATATATATAATGACATAGTATTGCCAGAGAAGTAACTGTCACAGATTAAAAAATGTAATTAACTCTAATAACAAACTTTTGAATAAATACATATCAAAATATGTTTAGCGACATGTTATTTAAAATCAAGGTTTTGTATGTCATTTATAACGATTAAACGTCAGGTCACACATTGTGAGAAATGCAATTTAGCTAGGCACAGGTTTCAAATTACTGTCACATTTGCAACTACGTAGTCACAACTTCGAGCCATAAAGTTACCTGATGTTATCTTGCATTTGACCAAAGGGAACTGCAACCACTGGTCAGTTGGTGTCGCCCGCTCTCTTTATCTTATGTTTGTGGCATCTTTGACGGGTGGCCAATAAACCATCCTCTTCTCTCTGTTGATCCAGCAGTGGGTAGGGGTCATTAAATTACCATTAGTAAGCAGGGGCAGAAGTAATGGGCCCAGGGCAGTCATTGCCCATGCAGCTCAGCCTCACATCCATGCCTAAAGCTGTGAGCACTGACCATTTCAAACGAGCCAATGGGTAATTCTCATAATCCCACCGCTACTTAACTACAGCTTCTAAAATGACTACCATGTGTGTGTGACATGTGCCCGTGTCCACTGTGTATAACAGTCGACTTTGTACGTCACCTTGAGAGCAATCTTATCTGACCGCCCTTTCTGTTATCTGCTAATGAAATAGAAAGATGTCACATTGTGCAGATGACTTGTGACAGACCCAGCCTTGTCATATGTTACTACACAATATAACATTAATGAATACAGAGTATATATATAATATACATATATATATATATATATAATTTTGGAACATTTTGTGGAGAAAGGGTGGATACACTTAAGAGTGGTGACGTGTACATGGAAATAATATTTTGGAAAAATTTATATAAATCTGGTTGTTTCAATTTTTCACGTCGGATAACAAGTACCAATTTGCCGTTTTTCGAGAAAAAAATCTATAATTTGAAAAGTTTATTTATGGTGATCATAATGTTTGGGTTGTTGATGCCAATTGGGCATATCTTTCTAATGAACCTTTTGTTATCATTCGGTATAGCTAGGGTTTAAAACCAATACATGGGTGAGTTTTGTTAACATTGTACCAATTGCAAAAAACGGACGAGATTGCATTCCGTGGTCCATAATTTGAACCCAATCCATGGCGGATGTGTACAACGTATATAAAACGTAATTCTCGACACATAGCTGGATGGTCACTGGCGGACGTGGCGATAGCGCAATATTGTTACGTTGTTGCTACGTATTGGTACACGTTTGTAGAATGCGTGTATAGAACGTACATATAAAACATAATTCATAATGTTACGAAACCATTACCAGTTTCCCCAGTTCCACACTTGAATGAACAGGTGAATTCACGTGAATAGTCGATCCACTAGCACCGTACGTACCAGTGTCCTCAGTTCCATACGTGAATGAACACCTGAATTCACGTGAATACTCGTTCTCCTACAACCGTACCAGTTTCCACAGTTCTAAACGTGAACGAACCCCTGAATTAATGTGAATACTCATTCCGCTAGAACCGCACCAGTGCCCCCAGTTACACACGTGAACGAACATGTGAATTCACGTGATTAATCGTTCCCCTATAACCTTACCAGTTTCCCCAGTTACACACGTGAATGAACACGTTAATTCACGTGATTACTCGTTCCGCCAGAACCGTACCAGTGTCCCCAGTTCTACACGTGAATGAACACTTGAATTCATGTGAATACACCTTCCACTACGACCGTACCAGTTTCCCCAGATCCACATGTGAAAGAACACGTGAATTCACGTGAATACTCGTTCCGCTAGAACCGTACATGTGTCTCCAGTTTCACACCTGAATGAACACCTGAATTCACACGGATACTCGATAAAATGCATGTGATTTACTGAACGACACAATTATTAAGTATAAACAGTTTGACAATTTTTATTGTACTGAAAATTGTATAAATGATGTATTTGAAAACGCCACCCACGCCAATTCAAGCGGGACCAGGCAATAAGCGGGACCGTTTAGAAACTATAAATAAAACTAAACATTTGCAATTGCATTTGAATCATCTAATTTGAAACATTTGCATTTGAATATAGCTTCAAACACTTAAATGGCATATTTGCATTTGGCTAAGCTAAAACACTTGCATTTGCATTTAAATGCCTTTAAATGCCATCGAGGGGGTGCTGTTGGAATGTGTTTGCCTCTGCGCCGCCTAGCTATTATTGCATGGAATGGGGGCAGAAAACCATATATGTCTGTCCTCCAACTGTACACACCTTTTACAGTAGAACAAAATACACATTAGTCGTCTCATAAAATTTTAATTTCCACCAGCCACTGACGCTCGCCACAAATACAAACATTCCCGTTCATATTTAATGGTGGGGGGGTGCAACCATGTCTGCCGATGGAGAAATTACAGCTAAGGAGGCATCTGCCAACTCTGCCTCCTGTTCCCCCGCCTATATGTTCATATGTTCCCCGTTTACAAAATCTTCGGTTTTAGCTGCCGACATGATTTAAACGTCGTGGCACCAGATGTCAATGTCATTATAAAGTTGTTAACTACATCCGACGTCAAAACGACGCCTGCGCAGCGTTGTTGACCCGACGTTATACATAGACACGGATTTGGTTGTCGACGTCATTTCAACGTCGTGATAACGTTAAGTTTCGATGCCCTTACAACGCTAATGACCTTACGTTTTCAAGACGTCAGTTTTGGTTGTCGACGTTATTTCAACGTCGTGTTTCGACTTCCTTACCACATTGATGAGTTGACGGTGTAAAGACGTCGGATTTGGTTGTTGACGTTATTTCAACATCGTGACAACGTCAAGTTTCGACGTCCTTACAACGCTGATGACCCTATAGTATATGTTGTCAAGACATCAGTTTTTGGTTGTCGACGTTATTTCAACGTCGTGATATATAATAACTTCGTGTTTCGACTGCCTTACAACGTCGATGAGCTGACGTTGTAAAGACGTCGGATTTGGTTGTCGACGTTATTTCAACGTCGTGACAACGTCAAGTTTCGACGTCCTTACAACGTTGATTACCCGACGTTGTAAAGACGTCGGATTTGGTTGTCGACGTAATTCCAATGTCATGATGACGTCGCGTTTCGACGTCCTTACAACGTCGATCACCCGACGTTGTAAAGACATCGCATTTGGTTGTCGACGTGATTTCAACGTTGTGATAACGTATCTGGTTGTCAACGTTATTTCAACGTCGTGGCAACGTCAAGTTTCGACGTCCTTACAACGTCGAAGAACCGACGTTGTAAAGACGTTGTATATATGTTGTACGACGTCGCGATGTATATTCAACCAATAATCGACGTCGTACGGACGTCGTGTGCCCGCTGGGATACGTTTAGCTTGCAAAATCTATTTTAAACTCAGCGAGTTGAATGGATTGCTTCGAAGTGTGAATGGTTTCGGGAGCCAGGTTTTGAAGTGACTTTAATTTGTATTAAGTGTTGTAATTGGTCAGACTAACTTCCGGCCAACAAACTATATAAGGGCAGGACGTCCATTTGTGGCCAGACGAACATTTGAGCAGAAGAAAGTGATGCACTCTCGTCTCCAGGAATTGGGCTGAAACGTGTGTTCGCCCAACGCCTGTAGTAAATACTTGTACGATTTCAACAGTACTGATTAGTTGTGAGACGCTGCACTTCTGACGCGTTGAAGAAGACTGAGCGATAACCGACTGCAGTTCCGTTTTGACGAGATCTTCGAATGCGAGGCCACCACCGTTTCGTCTGCTAGCTGTCGTAACACAGACTCCGTGACAGACCTTCTCGACATCGCCGATGTCGTGACATCGATTCCGTGTTGTCGTCTGGTGATTCGCGTGGGATCGACAAGGCAAATATACCGTCTGCTTGATCGCCCGAGTCGCCTGCGTTCATCTACGTGAATTCGTTCGCCGAACGCCGAGCGACTTTCGACTTCGTCCTGACATCTCGCCGAACGCGACCGGTGCGAACGTTGACATTCACACATCACGAGACATTCATTGGTTACAGTTCATAGACTTTACAACGGTGTATACCCGTCTTCATGTAAGTGACCAGCTGTTTAAATTGTCTCCCATGTTATTTCGTATTTGGATGCATACTCGTTGAGTACAATGTATGGTGTTATAAATATAATGTCATAGCAGAGTAACAGTTGGCCAACTGAACCGCTTTTGTTTATTGTTGATGTATTAAATGGGAATGCCAGTTGGGTTCTCGTACATACTATCTGATGTCACGTTATGTCTCTCGTTCACTCCGAATCCTAGTGCACCTGAACCTATAACTTGCTATGTCAAATCGGGTACCGCCAATTTATTAATACTTACACTCGATTTTGTGACATAGATAATGTAAAACTTTTGCACTTTGGGGGCCCCTTAGGTGCCCTTAGAATGATTCAATCAAATACAGATTCATTGTATATAGTGGCAGCACCCTAAGATACATCTATGCAACATTAGAAAAAAAGTTGCTGAACAGTTTTTGAAAAAATAGGCAAAATGTTAAATTTTTACCAGTTTTGGGGTCCTTGGAGGCCCTAGGGAGCCCTTAAAATGATTCAATCAAATACAGATTTCTCGTGCATAGTGGCAGTGCCCTAAGATATGTCTATGCAAAATTAGAGAAAAAGTTGCTGAACGATTTCTGAGATACGGCAGCTAACGGCGGACGGCGGACGCAGAGTGATGGCAATAGTCCCTTGGACCTTCGGCCAAAGGACTAAAAATCACAATGGTGAAAGTTACTGAACCTACAGCAAGTGTAACTCTCCTCACATCACAAGGTGAACTTAGACATTACAAGTTAGGTTTCACAAATAACAGATTACAATTACCAATTATTACTAAAGATTACATATACAAGTGACACATAACATCTCATGAGGTCTACTAAAAATTACCTGTTTCTTTTTCGCGCCTTTGGCAACGAGGTCGTGCCAGCCAGGAAGGAGCTCCCACTCGGGAGGGAAGTGAGGGGGTGAGTCCTCAGCTGAAGGCTCCTCCCTGCAAGTCTCACTCCATGATTCTCACACATCAGACATATCGCGAGGGATGGTGGCAAGTCACGAACTGCACGCTGACTACGCCCATTCTCTTTCACTGGGGACAGACATGACAATGCTCACAAACACAGTATGGCACTATTCACACACACAGCATGGCACTGTTCACATGGCATGTCAGTGGTCACAGACATAACATGCCAGTGTTCACATACATGGCATGACAGTGTTAACAAACACAATATGACAGTGTGCACAGACACTGTTTGCCAGTGTTCACAAACACAGCATGCCAGTGCTAACAGACATGGCATGCCAATGTTAACAGACATGGCATGCCAGTGTTCACAGACATGGCATGCCAGTGTTCACATACATGGCATGCCAGTGTTCACAGACATGGCGTGCCAGTGTTCACAGACGTGGCATGCCAGTGTTTACAGACGTGGCAGTGTTCACAGCCATGGCATGTCAGTGTTAATAGACATGGCATGTCAGTGTTAACAGACATGGCATGTCAGTGTTAACAGACATGGCATGTCAGTGTTTACAGACGTGGCATGCCAGTGTTCACAGACATGCACGTCAGTGTTTGTAAATATATGTGGCATGTTAGTTTTCACAAGTGAAGCTCATGAGTGTTTACAGGTGTAGCCTGCCAGCATTCACAGGTGTGGCATGTCGGTGTTCACAGATGTGTCTTGCCATTGTTTACAGATGTGTCATGTCAGCATTTATAGATGTAGGATGTCGGTGTTCACAGAAGTGGCATGTCAGCATTCATAAATGTGGCATGTTAGTACCCACAATTGTTTCATTTTGAAACAAAACTAAAACATTATCATGAATAAGGCATTTATATTCCATGGCATTGATTCTATTGTTTGTTCACATTGATTTACATTCAAAAAATATGTCACATATCATCATTGCTTACTTCTTTTATCAAATGTTTGGCATCCTAATCACACGATGCAGTTTACTGTAAAAATATTTTAGTTGAATTACTACCGGTAGACCTTGTAAATGCGTCCCCTTAAATCATTTTGAAACATCAAATGTAGCTTACCAGGAATGTTGAGGAGAAATAAAACATACATTTTAAATGTTGGGCTTTGGGTTGAACACTTGCTTTGGCAATTGTGATATTTGACATAGTAAGGTAGAATTATTCTTAAACACACATTGCATGCTTCGTACCTAATGAGTTTTTTGCATAAAAATATTAGACTAGTTTATAAGTAGGTGCCTAATTTTGCCTACCAACATCAACCAACATGGTGTGTGGATGTCTGACTGGACCTACCTCTGGGAGGCCGCGCACTCACACCTTCTGAATAGAGAGACTCAAAGACATTGTCAGGGGCCACTCCATCAGGAAGGAGCTGGATGTACAGATCTTCACCAGACAACTCTCTGTGATTGTCCACCTCCCCGTGATGGTCCATCTCTCTGTGATGGTCCACCTCCTTGTGATGGTCTACCTCCCAGTGATGGTCCAACTCTCTGCAATGGTCCAGCTCCCTGTGATGGTCTACCTCCCTGCGATGGTCCACCTCCCAGTGGTGGTCCAACTCTTGCTGATGCAGTTGCTCAAGCAATGGGATGCTATTGGCACATCAAGGTCAATACTTGGTGTTAGTGTAAACCAATGTTGTTTGTATCTCTGCAAGTTATTATTCTTCTAAGCAATGTGATGTAATCAACAAAAGATAACATTTCTGTCATTATGAGACATTTGTAGACAGAAGCAATATGATCCAACATATAATCAAATCCTTACCTCTGACAGTCAGAGTCACTGACTAGATTACTATCTCAAAGTGTTGTAATTGCATTGACAAGATCCTTACCTCCAAAAGTTGCTATATCACTAACTAGATCCTTACCTCCAAAAGTTGCCATCTCACTCACTAGATCATTAATTACCTGATACCTCCAAAAGTTGCCATCTCATTGACCAGATCCTTACATCTGACTGTTGCCATCTCACTGACTAGATCCTTACCTCCAACTGTTGCAATTTCACTGACAAGACCCTTACCTCCAAAAGTTGTCATCTCACTGACTAGATCCTTATGTCCAACTGTTGCCATCTCACTGACCAGATCCTTACCTCCAACTTTTGCCATCTCACTGACTAGATCCTTATCTCTAACTGTCGCCATATCACTGACAAGATCCTTACCTCCAAAAGTTGTCATCTCACTGACCAGATCCTTACCTCCAACTGTTGCCATCTCACTGACCAGATCCTTACCTCCAACTTTTGCTATCTCACTGACTAGATCCTTATCTCCAACTGCTGTCATCTCACTGACTAGATCCTTACCTCTATCTGTTGTCATCTCACTGACTAGATCCTTACCTCCTACTGTTGCCATCTCGGTGATTAGATCCTTACCTCCAAAAGTTGCCATCTCACTGACTAGATCCTTAACTCCAACTGTTGCCATCTCACTGACTAGATCCTTATCTCCAACTGTTGCCATCTCACTGACTAGATCCTTAATTCCTATTGTTGCCATCTCACTGACCAAATCCTTACCTCCAACTGTTGCCATCTCAACGATTAGATCGTTACATCCAACTGTCGCCATCTCATTAACTAGATCCTTAACTCCAACTGTTGCCATCTCACTGACTAGATCCTTAACTCCAAGTGTTGCCATCTCACTAAGTAGATCCTTACCTGCAACTGTTGTCATCTCACTGACTATAAATAAAAGTACTTATAATTGCTCTCTGGCGCTTTACATACATGCACACATATATAATAGTATTTTACATAAAAAGAAATGCTAACTAAGAAATAAATATGTAAAAAATATAACATTACCTTAAATACAGTTACAACATTTTTTTTTAAAGAGATAATTAACACAAAACGTGTTAAATAAATACATATATTAAGACATTCTTAAAAACTACTTTAAATACATTCATTTATACAAGTAAAATAGCCATAAATATGCTAAGAAACTAATAAAACAAAATATATTTATCAAAAGAAAGCACATCAAAATGTCCTCGAGTTGAGTCTTCAAAAGTGTTTTAAACACTTGTAGTGATGTTGCTCTCCTGAGCGTAGGATGCAAATTGTTCCATAGAACCGCCGAGCAAACCGCAAAACGGTGATCACCATGAGTAACAGTTTGTGAAGCCGGTACAAACAAAAGGCGAAGCTGCGAGGTAGATCGTAAAGTTCTGTTGATGGGACAACTAGATCCTTATCTATGATTTCTGCCATCTCCCTGACTTGGTGGTGGCAGCAGTGAGTTTGTGGACAGGTTGCTCAAATGTAGACTGAGTTCCTTGGTGGAGATCTGCTGTGTTGTCATTGTAGTACCTTGACACTGGATGGCTGGTTCTGTTGGCAGTCGCTGGAGACACACCACAAACTCTATACACACAACAATAACACACTAGCTAGAGTTGTCTGTCATCCTCTATGCTCAAGAATAAAGTGTCGACAGTGACAATTGTTATGTGGAAAGATATTTCTTGAGACTTAATTATTATCAAATTTGAGTTTTTAAACTAACCATACCTTTGCAAATTTATTCAAACTTTGTGCACCTTTGGCATTAAGTGAGTGTCTTAAAAATACAGCATGGAAAAGGTTCAAACATTAGTCTGAGATTATGGTTACTTAATTCAATTTTGTTAAATGTAACTTCTTCTGGTTTGTATAACAGCAATTTCTGCAAGTGTAGTAAAATGTACAGAACCTCAGACATATAATGGAAAGTAGATGTAAAGTGTTCTTTCTGAACACCCATGTCATGTTTCCACCACAAACATGCACTTTACATAACGTCTTAAAAACGAGACATGATGGCGGTTGACACATACAATATACACGAGTGCTAAAACAAGAGACATGATGGCGATTGACACATACAATATACACGACTACTAAAACAAGAGACATGATGGTGACTGACACATACAATATACATCACTACTAAAACAAGAGACATGATGGCGATTGACACATACAATATACACGACTACTTAAAGAAGGAGATATGATATTGTTTGACACACACAATAGGCAAATCCCCAAAGTGCTTTATTTTAGGAGTTTAAATGCCCCCCCCCCAAACACACACAACCATACGTTACATCATTTGAAAGCTCTAAATCTCCCTGTCCCAACGTGTCCTGTCGTGGAGCTGACAAGTGATGCAGTAAACATGAATCCAATGTCAAACAAGGTCCCCATCAAATGATGAATTTTCGAAATTGTGTGCTTCCGCAATTGTCTTAACATTACAATGGTCGCATATCTACTTTACTTAATTACATATTTTTGGAAAGCCTATTGTCTCCCCGTCAAAATGAGGTACAATATGGAGGGTTACCTGATATGGTACGAGTGGAACTAAGGCCAAACAAGGTCATCATGAAATGATGAACATTCAATTTTTTTGCAATACCGTGAAAGTCATAACGTTACAATGACCCAGTAATTACTTCATTTATATACTTGTATGAGTTATATACCATGTGAAAGAACCATTTCTCCCTGTCAAAATGAGATATGATATGGAACTGTCAATTGATGGAGTAGGTGTGGAGCGACGATCACCGTCAAGTGATAAATGTTCGAAATTGTGTCATCCTGCAAACGTCATAGAATATAAATGGTTGCATATATCTACTTTACTTATCTATTCACGGCAATGTCATAAACCATTGGAAAGTCAACTGTCTCCCCATAAACATGGGATATGACGGGGAGCTATCAAGAGGTGCAGTAAGTGTGGAGTGAAGGTTAAACAAGGTCACCATCAAACGACGAATGTTCAAAACAACACCACTCTGCAAACATTCTACACTTACAATGGTTGTGTAGCTACTTTATCTAAAAACATTAGGCCATATTACAAACCGTTAGAAAGCGTATTGCATCCACGTCAAAATGAGGTATGGCAAGGTGTTGTAAAGTGGTGAGAGAAGATTAAACAAGGTCACCATCAAAAGATGAATTTTCAAAATTATGCCTTTCCGCCGATAGTAGGTTAGCCACATTTGATGTTATATATTTAACTGATTGTTTTGGTTAATGGCAGGAATTAATGCTAGATCCGTCACACAAAGGATAATAAAATGTGTGTATGTGGATGCCACCCTCAATTTTGAAGGTTATTTGAATGTCACAAACTCAAACTTGTGTCAAAATAGTTTTATTAATTAATTGACATTTTCTTGTACACACCGTTGCATAAAACCAAATATGTTATGATTTGTACATATATTGCCTGTGTTATGAAAGTCAAAGAACTAGCTCAAAATGTAGTTAGGATGTTGAACAAGAGAGGTGGCAATCACAGATTAGAACTCTACTCACAACACAGTCGACCAATTGTCAAATGTTTTGAGGAACGAGACAATTCAATATCTCAAGGAGGAATCCAAATCTCAGGATCTGGTTGACTTACGTGGAAACAGTGGAGATTGTGCTGGATGTCATCAGGGCTGAGATGATTGGCAGCTATATAGAATCTTTTGCTGCAATTATTTTATTACATTGGCTAACCATGTACAATCATACAAACTATGCCCTCCGATGGAAAACAGTCTCTCTGGCAGATGTGAAACACCCCGAGAAGACAGCATCGGAGGTTCATCCAGTATTCATTAAAGGAAACTTTGTTTTGAAGAAAACGAAAGACCCTACAACCAAATTTCAGCTGATCAGCCAATTGAGTTGATGTATAGATAGAAGATGCATAATGGTGTCATCGGCCTTACAAAGGACGATCAAGCCACGGATACATTTTCCAACACATGGTCAGAACGATTACCAATGTCACAGTATTCAAGATCCACCCTCATCAACATGGAAGACGACGAGGAAGAGACCACATCCAACTGCTCTGATGGTATCTGCCATGGATGAAGTATGGAAGCGTGACACTGATGACCAAAAGCTTGTCACAAAGTTCTTAGTGTGTTCAGAGGAACTGACGGTGAATATGGAAACACTGACTTACAGGTGGGAGCGATGGTCACGGATGCAAGATTGGTGGCCTTTTATCCACTGTATTTTTACTCCCTGTTGATGGGACTTGCTTTCCTGTCAAGTGTGTGTATGTCAGCAGTATAGTCACTGACTCCTTACAGGAGCCTACAGCAGAAAATGGATTGACCCACAGAGTAATGACATGCCTTTAGTACATATGGCAACGAAATACTCTGCCTCAAGTGACGTGATCAATAGTCAACTCATCTAACAGCTAAAGACCAAGAAACATAGTAGGTTATCATCACCGTGAAGCAACGACTGGTTGAAGAAACTACATAGCTTCATGATCCACCAAGGAAGCAACGTTCACAAACCTTTGCAACTACACAATATACAAAACACTACCAAAGTTGACAGAAAGCTGTTAAAGCAATAGGTCAACGGTGTCACTACTGGACGAATAGTGAACATGGTGAATACCATGAAGCTTTAGCTATCCCCAGTCCCGCTGTCTATAGCCACATTTGGAGGTGATATGAACTCAACACCAATCATATAGCTGCCCAGTGTCTTGGTACGGCTGGACATCATACACCCTTGGAACTTCCAGAAACAACCTGAAAGACTTACACTAACAGGCACTAACAGGAATTCAACATCAGCCTTTTGTGGTCATGTGAAGACATCGAGCTTGCAAAATTTCCAGAACCAACCAGCTCCTTGTCAATGGAATTAATCACGATGGGAAACTTGCACGGGCTGGATATGTTATGTGTCAGCTATTTTATGGCACTCGCTTGTTAGTAGGAAACCATCGATCCTGCCAGGATCCAACTCTGGGTCTGACGATGCTACACCACACTCCCCCCTACAACTTCATATTGCATACGCTAATCACCATGCAAAGATTTGGTTACAGGCAGATTGTGAATATATAGCTATATCATCTCACATCGACTCAAGGAAGAAGGTATCAGGATGCCTGTGTGAATGCGGCTATCCCATACTACAGATGTGTGGATGTCACTCAAAATACAGGGCGACTTTCACATCTGCCAGAGAGACTGTTCTCCATTGGGAGGGCATAGTTTGCATGATCGTAGATGGTCAGCCAATGTATAATTGTAATGAAAGGTTCTATATAGTTGCCAATCTTCTCAGCCCTGATGAAGTCCAGCATGATCTCCATAGTTTTCATGTATGCCAATCAGATCCTGAAATTTGGATTCCTCCATGAGATATTGAATTGTCTCGTTCATGTACAAATCTTAACATATTTGGGATTTTGCAACGGTGTGCAAAAGAAGATGTCAATTAACTAATAAACCTATTTTGACACAAGTTTGAGTTTGTGACCCTCAAATAACCTTCAAAATCGAGGGTGGCCTCCACATACACCTATTTTCGTATCCCTTGTGTGATGGATCTAGCATTAATTCCTGCTATTAACAAAAAACGCAGTTAAAAGTATAACATCGCATGTTGGCTAACCTATTATATGCAGAAAGGCATAATTTTGAAAATTCATCTTCTGACATTGACCTTGTTTAACCTTCACTCCATAGTTAGAGCACCATTTTACAACTCCTTGCTATAACTAATTTTGATTGGGATGCAATACGCTTTCTAACGGTTTGTAACATGGCCTAATGTATATAGAACCATTGTAAGTGTAGAACGTTTGCAGCGTGGTGTTGTTTTGAACATTCGTCGTTTGATGGTGACCTTGTTTAACCTTCACTCCACACTTACTGCACCACTTTATAGATTCCCGACTTACCGCTTATTTACAGGGAGACAGTTGGCTTTCCAACAGTATATAAGATAAGATAAAATAATGCTTTATTGTCTCAACTATGGAGTTGAGAAATTTGTCTTGGGTGAAAACAGACATGACTTCAATATGTACATAAAACCATTCGATAAAAACAGCAGATAAATAATAAATAATACATGCATACACATTACTTATTCTAAAAAAACGACAAGTGACAGCAACAGGCATCATGAATTAAGTTGTTTAATAGACAGTGGCATGAATGAGTGTTTGTATCTATTAAGCCTGCACCGAGGAGTTATATAATGTCTGCCAGTTGGCTGAAATATGATATTGTCATGAATAGATAGGAAACGTAGAAATACGTAACCATTTATATTGTATGACGTTTGCAGGATGACATAATTTCGAACATGTATCACTTGACAGTGACTCTGTTTGATCGTCGCTCCACACTTACTCCTTCAACTGAGAAATGGTTCTTTCACACAGTGTATAATACATACATATAAATGAAGTAGTTGCAGGGTCATTGTAACTTTATTTGACTTTCACAGTGTTGCAAAAAATAAAATATTCATCATTTCATGGTGACCTTGTTTGACCTTAGCTCAACTCGTACCATATCAGGTAACACCCCCATATCATATCTCAGTTTGACGGGGAGATAATAAGTTTTCCAAAAATATATGACTTGGTGATCTTTGTAACTGTAATTAAGTAAAGTAGATGTGCGACCATTGTAATATTAAGACGATTGCGGAAGTGCACATTTTGAAAATTTGTCATTTGATGTTGACCTTGTTTGACCTTGGATTCATGCTTACTGCATCACTTGGCAGCTCTACAACAAGCCTCATTGGGGCGGGGAGATGTAGAGCTTTCAAATGATATAACATTTGTGTGTGTGTAGGGGGGGGGCATTTAAATCGGTTCAATAGGTGGTTCTACCGCTCGCTTACAATACACATCATTACTTAAACAATGACACATATTGACAGTTGACACATACACTATACACGACTACTTAAACAAAGGACATGATGGTGGTTGACAAATACAATACATATGATTACTTAAACAATAACACATGATGGTGGTTGACACATACAATACACATGACTACTTAAACAATGAGATATGCTTCCCAGAGAAGTCGAGATAGTGTTCGATTGAGCAGGTCTGCCAGGGAGTAAAGTGTAAAGCGCTTTGAGCAGTCCTGAGGACTGGATACTGCGCTATATTAGAACTTACCTCATTATATGATGGTGGTTGCATAGAGGACATAAAGGAATATGTCAGGTCTAGTTAGATGGACACATGGAATGTATGTCAGGTCTAGTTAGATGGACACATGGAATGTATGTCAGGTCTAGTTAGATGGACACATGGAATGTATGTCAGGTCTAGTTAGATGGACACATGGAATGTCAATAACACGTCAACATTTTATAACTCACTATGTAATGCATAGGTATTGAATTACAAAGACACTGAATTAAATTATGTATGTTAGATGGTTTAGTTTTTTAAGGTGCATGCCACTTTGATTATCACTGATGTAATGCAATTTACAAATTACTTTATTTTAGTTATGCCACAGGTTTTAATTAATATATTAGAGACCATTAGCTAATGTAATTAAGCGCCACGACCATATGACAAATCTGAACGCGACCTCAAATTTGAAGTAAACCGCAGATATCGCGTCGACGTTTAAGAAAAGACCATTAGCTAAGCGCGCAGTGAGCAGTTTTACGATCGGCTCCAGCAGGTAATTGTTTTCTCATATGTAGTGATTTTCTGTGCGTTACTAACAGTAAATGCATGTACAAAACATATAGATATATGTATAAATGTGTTAATCTACGCGATTACAATCTCAGGGCTGAAATAACGAAATGTGAATTCTTCAAGGACGAAATCACATACTGCGGACACAGAATCGACAAAGAGGGACTCCACAAAATGCCTGAGAAGATCGACGCTGTAGTCAATGCGCCCAGACCGGAGAATGTAGCTCAGCTGAGGGCATACCTAGGCCTGCTTAACTACTATCACCGGTTTCTGCCAAATCTGTCCACAGTAGTATGGCCACTAAACCAGATGTTGGAGAAAGGCAGGAAATGGCGATGGACTGTACAGTGCGAGAAGGCGTTTTCGGAAACAAAGCACATGATAAGCTCCGATCAAGTGTTGACACACTACGACCCGCAGTTGCCAATAAAGTTGGAATGTGACGCATCAGCTTACGGAATTGGCGCAGTCTTGTCTCACACAATGGCAGATGGAACTGACAGACCAGTCGGATTCGTATCACGTTCACTGACATCGGCAGAACGTAACTATGCCCAAATTGACAAGGAAGCACTTGCGTTGATTTGGGGAGTGAAGAAATTCCACTCATATCTATATGGTCGCCGCTTCACATTAGTGACGGATCATCAGCCTTTGCTATCAATTCTCAGTCCAAGCAAGGGAGTACCGACGATGACATCTGCAAGACTTCAGCGCTACGCATTGTTCTTGTCTGGAATGGACTATGAAATAAAGTTTCGGAATACTTCCAGTCATGCGAACGCTGATGCGTTATCACGTCTTTCTATAAAGGAAACCTACGACCAGGATGAAGAGGTCATTGATCCTGTGGAAGCCTTCCACATATCTCAGGTGGACGCAGTTCCAGTGTCTAGTGCTCAAGTGAGACTTGAAACCCAAAATGACCAAGTTCTGGCGAAAGTATATACTCTAACCAAGGACGGTTGGGCCTACACAGGTGACAAGGAAATCGCTCCTTACTACACGCGACGGAAAGAACTTTCCCTGTCAGAAGGATGTCTGATGTGGGGAATCAGAGTGATAATACCATTGAAACTTCGCCCGCAGGTTCTACACTTGCTACACGAAGGACATTTGGGAGTAGTCAAAATGAAATCCTTGGCCAGAAGTCATGTTTGGTGGCCAGGAATTGACCATGATCTTGAACAGATGGCAAAAGGGTGCCCAGGCTGTCAACATGTACAGAAGATGCCCACACAAGCACCATTACACCCTTGGGAATGGCCGACCAAGCCATGGCAACGTGTGCATGTTGATTACGCCGGCCCCTTTTAAGGAACTATGTTTCTCGTCATCATGCACACTCGAAATGGCCCGAGGTGATCAGCACGCAGTCAACAACCGCTACAAAGACCATCGAAATTCTACGAAGTGTATTCGCTCGTAACGGTCTGCCCGGAATTTTGGTTAGTGACAATGGGCCTCAGTTTACTTCAGATGAGTTTAACAAATTCACCAAAGCCAATGCAATCAAACATCTGAAGTCAGCACCGTATCATCCCGCAACCAACGGATTGGCTGAAAGATTTGTACAAACTTTCAAACAATCTCTTCGTGCGATGAAGTGGGAAGTCGGTTCGGTCGAACAAAAACTTGCAAATTTCCTGATGGCGTACAGGAATACTCCCCACGCAACGACAAATAAAACGCCAGCTAAGTTGTTCTACGGAAGAAACCTTCGCACTCGACTGGACGCGCTGAAACCAGACTTACGCCGCGATATTGCTGCTAAACAGATGTCACAAGCAGTTCGTTCAACGGTTCAACATTGTGAACTCGCAGTAGGACAATCCGTAGCAGTGCGCGACTATCGTTGGAACGACAAATGGGTTTCCGGTACAATCGTGTTGCGTCCCAGATAGCATGCGAACGTTAATATAACGTTAATGTAACGTGTGCAGAAACGTTTGTTTAACGTTTAATGCAAACGTTAATTTTGCGTTATTTTGCTCGTTTTTTTAATGTTAATCTAACGTTTAATTTCTAACTAAAACAAAACGTTAAATTAACGTTAATGTAACCGTTGCAGAAACGTTAATTTAACGTTGAGTGGGAACGTTCGTTTACCGTTATTTTGCTCGTTTCTTTAACGTTAACATAACGTTTCATTTCTAACCAAAGTGTAACGTTAAACTAACGTTAATGTAACTGTTACAGAAACGTTACTTTAATGTTCATTTAACGTTTAATTTCTAACCAGAATGTAACAGTAAACTAACGTTTTTGTAACATTTGCGGAAACGTTAGTTTAACGTTATTTTAGTCGTTTGTTTAACGTTTACCTAACGTTTAATTTCTAACGAAAATGTAACGTTACACTGACGTTAATGTAACTGTTACAGAAACGTTACTTTAACGTTCATTTAACGTTTAATTTCTAACCAGAATGTAACAGTAAACTAACGTTTTTGTAACATTTGCAGAAACGTTAGTTTAACGTTATTTTAGTTGTTTGTTTAACGTTTACCTAACGTTTAATTTCTAACGAAAATGTAACGTTACACTGACGTTAATGTAACTGTTACAGAAACGTTACTTTAACGTTCATTTAACGTTTAATTTCTAACCAGAATGTAACAGTAAACTAACGTTTTTGTAACATTAGCAGAAACGTTATTTTAACGTTATTTTAGTCGTTTGTTAAACGTTTACCTAACGTTTAATTTCTAACGAAAATGTAACGTTAAACTAACGTTAATGTAAATGTTACAGAAACGTTAGCCTAAAATTCATTTAACGTTTAATTTCTAACCAGAATGTAACAGTAAACTAATTTTTTTGTAACATTAGCAGAAACGTTATTTCACTCGTTTGCTTAACGTTTACCTAACGTTTAATTTCTAACGAAAATGTAACGTTAAACTGACATTATCAATGTATAACCTACGTTCTAACCATAATTTAGTGCAATTCAACCCCTTTCCTATAGTACCTGCGCATTTGATATATTGTAGCACATGGCCATTCTTAGTATACATGCATACAACTGTTTTCATTTCATAAACACAAGGAAAGAGTATTTTAAGTGTGACGTTTTATGATATACCTACTGAACGGACTGACTATGAGTCGTGGCTAGTTTGCATAGTAACACAAGACAAGTGTATTTTTGTGTAAAAGCTTTATATAAAGCTGAATTTATTATGAGGGGACCATGGGTGGGAGACCCATCAAATAGAAATAATAAAACTTGCAATACTGAATAAAGAAAATAGTCCTATATATAGTGTCCGTCCGTGTGTGACTTTCATAGCACAGCGGTTATTGCGGTACGCTTCCTCTCTTCTCTCTCCTTTCGGCCGACGTCCCTCTCTGTAGCAAACTTTAGCCACATCTTGACCTCCTGCTCCACCTCTTTATCTGTTGCCTTGGCAGTCAAGACATTTTTGCGCACAGCTCCTGTGTGTTTAAACAATTATCAAGTAAACGATCCAGATTAGAAGTGATGCTGTAGTGATCTAGATTGCAGTTTATGGCAATCGCTTATAGTTATGGTGCATCATAATCAAGTTTTCGATCAACTTACCCCATAAACGCAATAGTTATGTAATCAAAAGTATCATGCATGATGTCATCGAAATTACTTTACATTGCAAATAATCAAAATTAGTTGATAAGATTAATATTATCTACATGAATGTGTAAAAATAAAAAAGTTAATGTATACTTATTGTGCGTGCGTGTGTATCGGTATGCATGTATGCGTGTATTTGTGTATGTATGTATGTATATTTGTATGTATATATGCATGCATGCTAGAATCTTGACCGGCTTCACTTGTTATGTATCGTTTAGTTGTAATTAGTTAATCAAGTATGTCAGTTCAGCTCTGTTTACACACAACCAGTAAAAATTACACTAATCATTAGGTTCGTGACAGTATATTTTAGACACATTAATTGCTTTAACTGTTAGTTGCTTTAACATGAAGACATATTTTAAAATCCACATACGGTTGATGACTTGTCGCAGCATAAGTTCCGCAAACGCCCTCTTCTCTCCCTTCCCCTTCCAGTTGAAAGCCCTGGCACAACTGTCTGTGAGGTGGGACTTCATTATGCGCCGGATGCATTCTTTTATCGAGCTTCCCCCGATCATGCTCAGATTGGTTACCTAAACACCAGCAGCAATGTAAGAATTCTAAGACTATAAATATATGTCATTCGAGTTAAGTTAAAAGTAATGAACGGTGAAGATAATTTAAGAAAATAAGCACAATCCTTTAATAATCACTGATACATGTGATCATGAAAGTGACACAAATTAAAAACAATCAGATATGTGTGATTATATTATGAAGCTTCGTATGTATACAACTGTATTATTGATTAGAAAGGGATTAGCAGTGATTTCAAATACTTTTCTAACGAATTAAATTTTGACAGAAACCCTACCCTACCGAAACTAGTAGCTAAGAAACAATGAAATACGGGAATGAACATTTCAGCTCCAACAAAAGTGTTGATGCAATACCATGAACATGAATACTGGCTACTTGTTATGGACAAACATATTACTTAACGGGTGACTATGAGTGTGACCGTTGGCCAGTATACTAACCCAAGTACAGGTATATATTTATAAAAGTAATACTTACGAAACCGGCCTGCTCTGCGGGGTCTCTCATACGTTCGTCGAGGGCATCCACATCACGGACAGTGACCAACGGTAACTGCACATCGTCAGGCAGCTCGTACGCAGGCACCGTTGTGCCACACTTCTTGACTAACTGGTCAAGCTTCAAGTTTATGGCTGCTTGACCATTTTGTAGCTCTCGAAGAGACGCCTTCATCTCCTCCATCTTCTCCAGCATGTGTCGCTCAAACGCTGTTGAAATTATAACAGAAGGAAAGTTGTCTGCGTGGTTTCATATTATGCCATCTATTGCGTCGGTGTGATTACATTGAATACCTACTGATGAAATAACAAATATGGTATTGCATCAAATAGACTTTGTGCGTATAATAGTCTCAAGAGTACACTCTCTGCACAATCATTGTTGTTTTACTTGATGAAGCAAAGATGGCCATCATATTTTTATCATCGCCTGTTGTCACTGTGTCGAGACTGATTTTCTCTTAAGAAAAACAAACCTACACTAGACAATCTGTCAAAGCACAACACTTCACACACGAACGTACGCACACACACACACACACACACACACACACACCTCTTCAATTTCAATTAACAATTGTTGCAAACAGAATAACATTCATGCCATTTACTGTATGTATGCATATATAATACAAATAATATATATAAATAATATATATATATATGTATATATATGTATATATATATATATATATATATACACAGTACATAATTTCGCATTCACCTGAATGGGGAAGGGTGGCTGGATGCCCCGACTGGGTGACGTAACGTGGTTTGTATGTAGTAGGCGTTCCGGTTGAGGTAGAAGGTCGGCATACAGGAAGGGCTGGCACATTAGGTGGTGGGGGCAACTGTTTTGATGTCCTATGCGGTTCGTTATCATTATCGTCGTCGTCCTCATCACTAAATATGTTTCTGTTTAATCTGCCACGAATAAAAAGAGAAACATAATTTAAACTTCAAAAAAAGAACAACATACAGTGACGTCATAAAATAAGTGCATTACGACAGTTACAAGCAACATGTCTGTATCTTTGTTCCCATCTCCCCTCTCTCTTTCTCACTCTTTCTCACTCTCTCTCTCCCGCTCCCTCCCTCCCTCCCTCCCTGCTTCCCTCCCTCTCTCTTCCAACATAATTATAAATCAACTGTCATATATATATATATATTATATATATATTATATATATATGTTATATATATATATATATGTATATATATATAACATATACATGTATATATATATATATATGTATGTAAACGTATATATATATGTATATATATATATTATATATACATATATATATATATATATATATATATCCACTAGTACCTTCGCTTCCTATGAGGTCGCTGGGTACTGCTAGCTTCTTCCCCCATATCAGAGTCAAGGTTTGAAGTGAACTGTGCATCTTCCATCTTCTCCCTGGCTCTAATGTAGTCATCTTGTGGTAAACATAAAGACAACTAATAAGGAATACAACAACAATAGTATATGTCGTACCAACCTGATAATAAGGCGACTGTACACCATTAGAAATCAGTCAAATAATAAATAAAAGCAAATATTTTTTATAATAATCAATTCATAACATGTTTTCAATCAAATTAAACTTGCGTACACCAGTTGGGTTATCTAATACCCATATGATACTCTCATTAGTTACTTTTAAATACAATATGATATGTAGCACATCGCCAAATAGACCCCTCCCGCCTATGTCACGCGAGTATTCATAACTAGTTATTTTTCTTCTAAATATGTATCTATTAAAACATTATAATTTTCCAACAGCGGCATATTAGTCCGAGAATCATGACCCGGTAAAAACTGTTTTGTTCATTCAACGTTGACTACACAATTTGTTTGTCACTTCAGGCTAGAATATATTATATACATGAAAAACAAATGTATATGTGTACCTGCACCACCCATTCGACGACAACTGTACGTTTTCCACGCCACATCGGGAGCTATCCTATTCTGTACTGCCTTGTTGATCTTGTCACTGTTCTTGAAGGGGGGCCAGTAACTCTGGAGGCTTTTCGTAGCGTGATCGTGGAGTAACCACGATGATGGCACGATTGCAACCTCCTTGCTTGGCAGAAATTCTAACACTTGGTATGCCACATCCATGACGTAATCTGACAGCAACTGAATTGAATTTTAGGCATGAAGCTTTGGGTGATGGCCATTTTACAAGACAATGAACAATGAATGTGCTGGTATGGTTTTACTAAAGTAAAATAAGTTTAAGTAGGCTTCACGAAACTGACTCCAGTCACATCTAATACCTAGAATGAATGAGAGGAATAACTACGGATCCCTGCTTATACGACAGAATCACATTTTTGCATGTAATGTTTTCAACACACCCAATTGCGAATTCAGTGTCTAAATTCCCTACTTTATAGATTCCCAAGAAGTCTGACTCGACAGGATATTCAAAAAATCTGCTCTTATCGCGGAATCTTTGATAAACAACAGATACCTTAGAATCTATTAATAATATATTGCGAACCAGAGCAATCTCATTGTTGATTGTGATGCAGTTGTTCCTTGGATGCAGATTTATAATGAAACCCTCCATGTGAAGTTCCTTAAACTGGTTACAAAATGGAACGTTTTGGGGCACATAACCACATTTATATGGCTTACAAACTGTGGGATGCACAGTTTTCTTACATGGTTTTTTCTTCATGTTACGTGTGGCTTCAGTACATCTCCTAATTACTTGCTCTAAAGGCTTTGATGGCTTCCGGACTTTCCTTAGAAGACCACTCATAACATTTTCAAATGGAAAAGCCGATATTTCGTCAAGGGGACCATGTCTTCTAGCATCGTCTCCAAGATGAATCAAATTGTGAATATTGTAATTAACCATGTTAGCCCCATACAAATCTGAGAAGTGTTGTACAAACAGCTTCAAAAGCTGGCTTGCGTATTCATTGTACTGTGAACACAAATTTCTGTCCACAAGGATATATATGGAGACAGAAAGCAAGAGAAAATTCTTGTACATTTCATCGGGTAATTGCCCTACTAAGACAACTTGTCCAGTATACAGTAAAAACTGACGGAATTCGGTTGCTTTCCATCGCTTGAATTCATACAAAGATCTAGGCCTCCTTGGAAATTCAGATGGGATTAAGTGTTTCAACTGCAATAATTGATCTGATATGGATGAAATAACAGCGGTGCCTTGTCTGCAGTGAAGAGGACCCTTTATCCACAACATAATGAGACGCCGCATGACACCAAGGCAAACTAAATGCATGTAGTCGAGCACTACTTGGGACACCAAACCCAGACCTTTGCCAGCAAGGGGGGTAGAACCTGTGTGATGATCCTCATCCTACATTTCATCAAATGCTACATCTGTCCGCAACCTTGCATTTAGATCAGGAAAAGTCACTTTCCCATTCCAGACCCCCCTCTGAGTGCACCGTTCACAGCCAGAGTAGCCTGAGTGCTGCTTAACATGTTTAATGAATGCTCTGGCAGGTGCATCACACACAAAGACTGATATATCAAACTTAATTGTTGATCCATTGTAATGCAGACCAGATTCTTTTAATTGGTCATATTCTATCAAAAAACTTTCCATAAAGTCCAAATTCTTGGGTTTTGACTCCCCATAGAATAGCCCAATCAAAAATGGCTCACTAGAATGTGGCCTGTTTTCAAGCATTCCTTGTATTGGCCAAAACTGACCGTTTGTGCTCTTAAACACAGGAACCCCATCAATATTCACCTGCATAGACAGTGAATCAACAGTTGGGAGGTTTGGGATCTGTTCAATGCAATTCAAAATACCTTTGGCAATGCCAAAATGGTAATAAGACCCTCCAGATATTTGTTTAATGTCATTTTCAGAGTCAGATTTGGTCCCTAGCAAAGTTCGTGCATCTTTTGGTAGATATGAATGCTTAGTTCGTAACACACCAAGCAACGAAGATAGTGTGTTGAGTGACACAGAACATTCAGTTGCCCACTCAGCTAATGTTTTGGCAAATTCTTTAGTACTGTCTGCTGACTCTGCCTCATTATCCATGCCTGAAGAATCAGACTCAGTATCCGACATGTCGGAATTATTTTGTTTCGGTGGGACAGTATTTTGTTGATTTCCCAAATCCTCATCAAAACACTGGTTCGCAACGTGGTGATCCTGATTCAAAACCAATTCAGAATCGACATCAACATTAACAAAATCATCATTCTCTTGAGGCAGGTTTGAAGATGCTTCTTCGTGGTCTTGTGCAATTTGTTCAAGATGTCTTTCAACACTGGCATGAAGCCGTCTACGTTTCGTCCAATAAGATGTCATATTGCTCGGGTAAAAACAATGTTGAACGCTTGCTTAATAAGTACAGAATCATCAACTATGCACCATCTCTTAACATTTTTCGAATGCAATTAATAGCAATAAATGAAATATTAAGCTGTCAAAAACCATCCAGCACATTCAACTGTTAAACTTGCAATCACGAAGGAATTTGTCGCGGCTGATTAGCAGTTACTTTGATGTGTATATATATATATGTCAATAAAATGGATCAATGTAAGATATGTCAGTACCTGAATAACAAAAGACAAACATTATTATAATAGTGGTGTGCTCCTGGAACCAATTACCATGCATTGTGTACGTTAATTAAAATAAAGCAGTACGGTGGTGCGCCCGTGCGTGCGTGCGTGCGTGCGTGTGTTCCGCGGTGGTCATTAATTAGCGGTTGGTTTGGCCAGATTGCTTCTTACCCCGGCAAAGAGCCGGCATATACTGTCACAGCTTGACAGAACAACCACAACACAGAAAGTATAGTTTAAGCTGTACTAATATAATAATCTACGTTTTTGAGTCAATCGATCTTGGTCTCACTGTATCGGCTACAACCGGAGTAGGCCCCGCGTCTACTAATGTGGTGGTTTCGTTTAATTATCGCAACCAGTCGCACAGTTGCAAGAGGGCGGGGTTTAACTATGGCAAATGATGCACACAGCTAGGCCCTATCACCTAGGGCATGACGTATTGTTTTGATCTGCTTATAGAAGAAAGTACCGTTACGTCTCCAAGTTTATCACACAGCGGGACTGCATAGGCCCTATCTGTCGGTTAGAAAGTCGCCGACTGGGAGAGCGGGGTTTTCAAAGAACGGCACCCCGTCGTCGCCGTTGTCGAAATTATTTTGGCGCAGACTACTTGATCAAAAGATTAGGTGGCGTGTTTAAGATCATCAGGAAAAAAGCCGGGGCACAGCGATGAATTTATGATAGCAAATATTACTTTCCGAAATACGGCGGCAGTTTCCATATTGCCGTAATTTGAAGTGATTTAACAAGATTTAACAAGATTGCCATCCAGAAAATTACTCTGGATGGCAGGTGGACAAGGAAGCCTTTTGGCTTATCGAGAGTCCAATACTTTTTATCTACATGTATCCCGCCTTTTTAAGGTGTGTGTCGATTTTATTTTTAAACATATTCACGCTACTAGCACCAACACAATCAGGAGATAATCTGTTCCATTCATTTACAGTCCTTTGTGAGAATGAGAACTTTCTTATATCTAATCTACACTGCTCCTTTACTAATGTAGCTTCATGTCCTCTGGTCCTCATATTTTTCTTAACTGAGAAAAAAATGTTTCTATCAATATTTTCATAACCATTCAATATTTTAAACACTTCTATGTGATCTCCTCTCAATCTCCTGGTCTCTAATGTTGTTAAACCACATTCTTTTAGGCGTATTTCGTAACTAAGATCCCTCAGATTTGGTATCATTTTAGTCGCTCTCCTCTGTACTCTTTCTAGCATATCTATGTCCTTCTTGCGATATGGCCTCCATGCTTGTATACAATATTCTAAATGAGGCCTCACTATTGTTTTTGTACAGCGGTACTATTAATTCTTTTTTCTTATACGCTATATTTCGCCTAATTAATCCAAGGATTTGATTTCCCTTTGACGCTGCAATTCCGCACTGCTCTGAAACCTTCATATCAGCACTAATGGTTAACCCCAAGTCCTTTTCTTTTACAGTAGTACTTAGAACAGTACCCCCCATTTTATATTTTACCTCTTCATTTCCATGACCTGTGTGGAGGCATTTACATTTCCCAAAATTGAACAGCATTTGCCACTTTTCAGACCATTTGATCAACCTATCAAGATCATCTTGTAAATGCTGTCTGTCTCCATCACTTTTAATCCTTCTAAACACTTTTGTATCATCCGCAAGTTTTAACACCTTGCTTGTTATATCATCGTCCAAATCGTTGAT